>JAANSM010005489.1:0-10095 GCA_036850725.1 Orchesella villosa | reverse complement strand
GTTCTAAGGTTAAACTTATATGAGAATACGATATGAAACTGAATTCAAAAACTTGAACCCTACTTTAAATATTTCGACTGCAAATTCAACAAACTAATTTTACTAAGATTTAAATGTTTGAAAGGCTGCAAGCATTGCTGATTTTCAGGTCAGCATCGTCAATATAACATCAGATTTAGAGGTATCACGCATCCATGGGTGTTAAATAACCATTCTCAGTCGATTTTTAGTTCCATCGAAAGCGTGCTTTAGGCAACGTCGAAATCCGTTTCTGCCACTTAAAGCCTATTTTGTGATATGCTTTTGCCACTCTGAAAGGCATTTAAAGTTTGTATGTATGTGTGCGTAACGCTTTTACTTTACGATTTGCTTCTGCGCTTCCTAGCATGGAAATTAAAAAACTATAGAAAGAAAGAAGGAATGATAAAGGAGTAAATAGATCAGTAATTGACAAGCTCATCAGTTCTTCTGATATAAAAGGAATGCTTCCAACAGCGTAAGACAGAACAAGAGCTTTTGAGATTGAGTTGATGACGTCATTGATGGCTTTGATGTCCAAATATTGATCCATTATCTAATTAATTGACAAACATAATATATGCACTTTCATGCAACGAATTTTGTGTAGATCAAGATCAAATCAGTACGGCCCTGTATTAGAAAATGTATTATCTGAAACATTAAAAAATTACCTCTGTATAACTTGTTTTATTTTCTAAGATTTCTTTCTTTAAGTCCTCACAAAGGAGTTTTAACAGCCACCCGAATGAAAATACCAAAACTGAAGTACACTCCCCAACAGATCGAGTGTAGAAAACTGAAACGTACCACCAGGTTCTTAAGCTTGAAGGCACAAGGCTGTCCTTATTATTTGAGGTGGTGTACGACAGCTTTGTAAAACCGTCTTGGATAATACCAAAAATAAGAAAGTACACACAGAACACAAACTGCCATAGATATCTCTGAAAAGGAAATGGTAGTGTAATGAAAGCTATTAAAGTTATTTAAATATAAAAAATATGCTGACGATATATAACTGATGTGGTAGCACCCACTGCCATTCTTCCTGGTGGCTGACATCCAACGGAGTTGGGTTTATATTGTTTCTGGCATAAATCAAGGAGCATGTGAAAGTCCCGGGATTTAAAAAGTAACACATGTGTCCATATAAATGAGTAAATGAAATTAATTATGTTTTGAGAAATTCTGATAAACTGCATTGGATCTTCATTAAGTGAGGTATTTGTGATGAACTGATCCAAATAAAACAATGTACTTTGCGTGATGTATATAGAATGAAACACCACTGATGCCACCTAAAAGAAATCTTCACTGTTATATGGCATCATCGACCTTTTGTATTTCTTTCTCTACAGAATTTTAACATATATGAAGAATTTTTTAAATGCATATTCCAATTACCTTCTGAGGGCCAAATTGGACCATTTCATAGCGATGTTTACTGTTGCTGTACTTATAACGGAAAGGTATAAAACATGAGTAGTAGCCAACATTCAAGTATCCAACTACAAGATCCAAAGCTTTAATTTTTCTACAGCATGGCTTTAGAGGCTTATCAGTATCAGCCATGAATGCTTTAGAAA
This sequence comes from Orchesella villosa, assembly GCA_036850725.1. Lineage (NCBI taxonomy): Eukaryota > Metazoa > Arthropoda > Collembola > Entomobryomorpha > Orchesellidae > Orchesella > Orchesella villosa. The sequence goes on along the minus strand of JAANSM010005489.1, from coordinate 8,491 downwards.
CTTTTCTTGAAGAAATTTCCTGTGTTCCAAAGTTGAAAATTGTGTTAATACTTGACGATTTCATTGTAATATGTTATTCGTCATACACAGCTTCAAAAGAATATTGAACTATTTCAACCCACGGATATATATGATGAGAAACTTTTCATCCAATTGCCTACACAATGACACAAGAGTAGCACATCAGAGAAGTGATTAGAGTTTTTCGGTTATCAAAATCGAGTGATCTTAAAAGTTCGTTGTATGAAGTGGAAAGAAAGCGTCTTCTTTGTGTTTGCGCCTTGGTGCAAACCAAATTGCTTGTGGAGCGATATATATTTTAGTGATTGCTTTATTGCAGCGGGCATAACAGAAAACTTTACGTGGACTAGTTAGTACCCATAAAAGCTTAATGGATTACATTCCTAATAGTTTCTGATCCTAATATAAAGTGTTTTCCCAAACTATAGCACAGTGTTAAAAACAAATTTCAGAGAAGTCACAGACAAGATATGAGATGAATAGTTTTTAATACCGCGGTAAAATAATCAAAACTTGGAATTTAATTCGTTCTGATAAGTAGTTTATTTGAATAGACAGGTTTGCTTATTTTTTAAGTTCAAAATACATAAACTTTATGACTTTACAGTTTGTGTATTCCCTTCGCTTCCATATTGAAACTGAAGAAATAACAAGGCATAAACAACGCATTGTGCCGTAATCTAGTTAAAGGAAGTAGAAACGATGTATTAGGGATAAGCACTTACTAGCCGCTTCGACATCATTTGTGATTATTTCTTAATTTATACTAATATGATGATTATTTATATTGATCACTTACCACACCCATGAATTGGTACGTTACAGTAAAGAAATTTAAACCCTTCAGACCAATAGAATTAGGCGTGGACAGTTCTATTTGTAAAATTACAAAATCATCCCGATTGTGAACTGCGTTATCTTTTGCTCTCCAGCGAAGCAGCTCGTCCTTCAAAGTTTCAGCCTATAAAATTTTTGTTAGCTTAATATAGATATACATACATGAATATATATTCGTTAAACACACACATTTTCATAAATACAAGTCTGGCGTCTGTACGTTCTTTCATTTATACCTTTGCATTAGCAAACGCGCTACTAATCATCGAAGTGAAAAAATAAGTCGTCATATTGAGGGTCGTCAGTAAGAAATAAATATTGAAGTTTCCCAATTTCACCAGAATTAGAGCAAAAAATGGTACGCAGCCAATAACATAGAAGAAGTACATAGCTCCACACATATTGTTGATACATGTATTAACATCTTTGATGTGAAGATAACTTTCTAAGATCTGCATAAAATAATATGTAACATTTTAGTTGACAGAATTAACATTAAATTAATTAAACTAAAAATTTAAAAAAAACTTAAGAGAAACTCTTTACATCTATGGCGGACTTTCTCTGGCTAGCTATAGACAGCCGGATTCCTTCGCATAAATCCCGTAGATATATACCAAATGCAAAAAAGAGCAGGTTTACAGTATCAGATGCGCATCTACCATAGCCTAGAAAGAAATGCATAATTATCTGCACAACCAATCCAAAGGGTGAAAGCAATTTTTCATCATTCTTCTCTTCAGACTGGTTAGTAGACCAAAGACTCCACTCAAAGGGAAACGTAATCACTGTATCCGCGATGCCTCTTTGAGAATCAGCCGTCTCTTGAATTTGTATCATTGTTCCAAAAATCCAGAAAATTGAATACATTACAAACACGATGAGAAACTTCTAAAATGCAAAATGTTCTTGATAAATGGCAAATGCCAACGATGAGGTCAACGAAGGCGTGTAATTTCTTTAATATTTAGCATTTTACAAAATGTGTAATATTTGAATCTGACCTGTGACGGCTTTGCAGGTTCAATCGTGTATCTGCTTTGCAATAAATCCAGGAAAATATTTAGTTTGTTAAGCTTACAAAAGATGGTATAAGTTATAACAAATGCGAAGTTAATTTCCACCAAAGTCTCCGCAACGTTGAAAAACCGCAAGGAGTGACCCGTGTATGATTTATGATTTAAAAACGCATTTCCGTGACAGATAAGACAGTAGAGCAAGTAGGACAAGTGATAAAATATGCACAAAATCTATGCAAATACAATTACTGCTATATAGTCATTCTTGTTAAGTTTATTTTTAGAAATAATTAATGAAGATGATTGCTGATAAATAAAAAATTACCTTTTGAAATCCATACTCTATTACTTCATACCTTTCTTTTGCCCTGTTGTACCTAATTCGAAATGGTATATAGCACGTATAGTAGCAAATATTGAGGTAAGCTTCTAAGTAATAAAATCCATCGTGTTTGACAAACGGATGCAACAAAAAGTGGTCATCGCTCAAAGTGATAACCGTTGTTTTTAAAATTGGAACACTTTTAATCATAATGGTACTGCAAATCCACCACTTTCAACTTCATTCGTTCCAAATCTTTAGTCGATGTCGACACTTCGATTAAAACAACCTTTGCCAAATGCACCAAGCTTCAACTCACGGCCAGTAAGATGTTATTTGCAACCCACGAAGGATTTCAAATGACCTTTCTGTTCAATTTCTGACCATTCAATTTTCAATACTGTGAAATTAATCTTGTTCAAACATCAAAGCTTTGTTCCTTTTGACGTAAATACATTTGTGACAGGTAGTTTCTCACGGCCATTTCTTATCATGTTGTGGGTATGAGGGAACTGTACAAAGTGCTGTCTGCAGTGACGAACATGCATGTTTTTACATCAAGTACAAATGGTAAAGCGTGCATTTGTAACTAATTTGGCAAAAGGAGCACGTGAACGTTTGTCCTGTCCTAACGTAATTAATTAGTTTTAAATGATTTGTATTTACATACTCAAGAAGCAAATATATTTTTGATTATTTATTAAATTGATGTTCTGGACTAAGTATCTCATTTCTCATAAAACANTTTTTGATTATTTATTAAATTGATTTTCTGGACTAAGTATCTCATTTCTCATAAAACACCTTTCACTCGGAACTACGCGTACAGTAAATGTATACATTGAAAATATCACATTGTATTCTTTAGAAAACTAATCTATTAAATGCATTGGAAAATAGTATGCAGTATTTTTGTAGGCGACGGAATGTATTTTACACACCAACATTAAATTCATCCATTTCGTCAAGGAGCATCACATTGGGCTGAAAATGTGATGTTTTAACAACTGTCACGGAAGTTTAATGACCCACCGATCAATAAATGTAGAATGTAGCTATCATTTTCAGTCAAAATCTTCATAAACGGCAATTCTTCCATTATGGCAATAATAGCTTTTGGCTGGCAATGGAATGTCTTCTTCAATAGATGCAGAAACCTAAATACATATATAAAGATTTTAGTTCATAAAGACTTCATATAATTCATATAATTATATTCCGACGAACAAATTCACACTTCTAATTTGGTTACCTCCAACGATGCAATGAAATCTGTAAAACGATTTGCCAGCTCCGAATTCGATTTAAGTAGCTGACTCAAACTGAAAAATTGTCAACACGTAATGCATTACATTGTATACCTTTGACCTTCAGAGAAATATGAATTATTTTAGTAACTTCAAATGCAACAGTACCTATGCTCCTCCCATAAAGAGTTTGAGAGAATTTTTTCGCATACGATTTGACTGACACTGCCGTCAAATAAAGGCACACCAAAATGGCAATCCAGCAACGTCCAGTCATCAAACCAACTTTTATCAGTTCTGACTTTAGCTTGTTGAGCACCGACCACATTACGATTTAAACTTGCAGAGTCTGTTTTTGACTCCTCAATGCTTAGATCTAGACGGAGGGATTCTATTCTCTGTTGTCTGGAATCAAATCCTGTAGGTTTAACCGCATTTGGTAAATCGTATTGTGAAGGTGCGTTACTTAATTCCATCTCTAGTTCTTCCTGATATAATTTGGCACATTGATCACTCTTGAAACCATTTGCAGGTTCAGTGGAATTTGAAATGACGTCAAATTCTTCTTCTTCTTCATCATCATCACTATTTGGCTCTTCGGGTAGACTTGTAAGTTTTTGGTTACGAATCTGGTTATCAGGTACTGGTACGACTGGTTCACTCAGAATGCAAAGATAATTATCTGCAGTATTTCTATTTGACAATGAAGATGATCCACGGGTATTCATCATGGTAATATATCCACAATTTTTCTCAAGGTCTAGAACCCGAGCTAATTTTATTATAGCAGGATGTTTCGCCCATTTCTTATACGATTGCACGATTGGTGAAATTCGAGATATTATTGTCTGAAGGTTGGCTCTCATCAGTCTTTCGTTTATCGCCGTCAGTAAAAGGAAAGGGCACGATGACTACTGATGACTCACCTTCCAATCCATATGCCTAAGAATTGTTGATTTTCCAATTTAAGTACATAAACAAAGCCTTTTGAATACATCAACGTAAAGCGTTCAGTTGAAAGTTACCTGTATGAAAACCGCTGAGTGAGGTAGGGCGTCGTTTAACGTGAAGATGCGCGCTGCTACCAGGCATTACACTAGGATCATGACCCCATGATGTCACCAAATATTTTTCACTATGTTCTAACTCTTCAGGAAGTTCATATAGGATAGAACCTGAAGCAAAAAACAGGCGTTAGCAAAACAGATTGTGATAACGAATCTAGTTTCAATGAAGCTAATGTACCTTTTGGCATCAGCAAAGACGTTGGACCACTGTTGGTGACAGAGTATAGAAATAATTTAAACCATACAGAATTGATTTGTGGAATTATAGGCCCAAAATGCGGTAACGTATCACAACAAATCGGTGTCACTTCATAACTTAAAGGGGCCATTGAAACCATGAATCTAAAATATTGACGACACAATTTACATAAATAGTCCACTAAAAATCATCCTATATTATCATAATTAAATGAAGTATCAAAATAACAAGCATACTGGTAATTCTTGTTTAGAAGTCGCGAGCAAGTGGTTTTCTCTAGATTTAGTAAACTCTCACATCGAAGTAAATCCACTCCCATTGATCCTATGTTTGGGTTGTTTCGCAAAAATAGAATTGTTTTTCGAAGGGTCATTGCGTGTTCGAAATATCTTTGCGCCTCCCCTTCTCCCTCTGTGCACGAAACATTTTCAAGTTCGCATAAAAAGCTATCAAGGGATTCATCCGTCATTTTCCCGACTTCAAACATTGTAACTGCATGATTTTTCAACCCCGGACTAAGATTTCCCATCATTAAAAATGCTGTCAGCGTAGAGTCGTAAAGAAAGGCAATGCGTTTGTTTGGATTGCAAAAGCTATTGGAATGTGGTATTGAGAAAACTGAAGATTCCGAAGATGCTAGTGGATTAGCAGATGATGACAGGCTTCCTGTACTTTGTGCGGCAGCGTCATTATCTCCTAAGACAGCCGATTTAAGTTCCTTATCAAGCAGGGATTCATCTAGAGCCATATAGGATGTTCTGCTGCTGCTAAAAGAAGAACACTATGAATGAAACACTCTTTAAATTATCAAGCAGTCATTCCAATTCAATTTTGAACTTACTTCTTGGCACTTAATTGGTTTTGGTATTTTTTCCAACTAGTGATCTAGTGTTCCGTATCCGAAATCCAAATTTTTCTTGTATGCAAACCCTAAACGGCAATATAAGGATACAGCGTTTTTGACGAGCTGAGAATCTATATCGAGTACGTCGGCAAGCTGTGGAATGCAAAGATGACAAAATTTTACAAAACCACCGAATAAAAACTGTATTGTTGCGTGCATGTCTATTTGTTAAAATATTAACCAACCTCGCCCACTGAAGTATGCTCATCAATGGAAACAAAGATTTTGTACAGCAAAGTTTCAAAATAATCCCCTAGCACTCTGTTCATAACAAATCCTTCTAAGGGTGGAACAACTATGTAGTCATCATTCTGAATCGGTACATCAACGTATATCAGCCCTTTCTTATACAAGGAATGTACGCAGTCATAATCTACAGTTCCAGCTGGTTGTCCTCCATGGTCAATTAAATAGTCAACAATTTTTCGTTCCACTGGTTTAGTAGCTGCAATATCTTCTTCTGTGATGTAACCGTGTTGAATTAAAAACCAAGGCTCAATTGCGACATTGATAGGTTTTGTTGGAAGAAGTTCTCGTGGAGGTTTTCTGCGAAAGAGCTTCCGACTAGAGCGATGCTGATTCATAAGATCAATGTACTGATTTCTACCTATGCCTAGAAGTCTCAAACCTGAAACAAAATTAGATACAATTGTGATCATACGCTCAAACGATTTATAACAATTTTGTACGTAGTTAAAATACGGGAATGGAACACTTCTTGAAGTTCCAGTTCCAAAGCATTTACTTACAATCAGCAGCAGTAAAATTTGGCAACGAATCGTAACTCTTTTCTTGTTCCATTATCTTTTCAATTATGGATTATGTAATATTGGAAGGGCGTGATTCTCAATCCTTTCACTATACGATCCGAAAGATGATATGGGTAGAGCATAAGCTTATTTTTACTGTAAGCAACAACATCCTCGTAATATTTTGGCTCGTCCTTCAACACCGCTTTAACTACATGAAAAAACACAAGTTTAGGAGTCAAATACCAGTCATTATAAAACATAAACCGGTTTTAATTACCCATAAAATTGTAATTTTATTGTGCATGTCTGCTTCATTACATTTCCTATTGCTTTCTAAAAACTTACCCAAGCTTTCAGAATAACGCAACTGATTTCGCACGCTGTAAATCACCACTGCCTTTTCATAACCTTTCTGTGAATTTCCTAGAATCTAAAATCAATCAATAAATATGATTATGAAAATAACTCCATACATGTATATTTTATTTATGTATCTCATCAGTGAGCAAACCTTATTGTGTATTGTGTATTGCTTATACTTGCTTACCTCTTTAACTTTAGGAGGAAGGCTAACCCACGGAACCTTTTTGATGATGAACTGTTCCACTTCAGGATTCGAATCCATGTTGGATGGCACACATACAGAAACTTACAGTTGTTGAGAGAATAAACCGTTAGGTAATATATTCAACCCAAAAGCCAGTTCTAAAACGGCTCACAGTGCTCACGTCCACACTTTCACTTATGACTTATCAACTTCGACATGATGTCCATGATTTTTCAAATTCAATCTGAAATCATGCAATAAATCTACAGGAACGACTTTCAGGTTCAGTCTTCAAAAATCTCCAGTATACAGTATAAGAATGTTTTCAATACTTCATGCTCCTTGTAAAATGGAGCAAACAGTGAAAATACTTTTATGCTAATACAGATTTCAAATGTCAAGTGATGACTCACGGATCATACGAGTGGTTTTTTCTGACATTTAAATGAACTTCAAACATAAAATTTTTCATGTATAATCAATTATGCACGATGCACCATGAAACAACAAAAGTCAAAAGTTGAAAAGTGCTTTTGTTTGTAAACAAAAGAGTTTTTGTACAGAAGTAGATTTCTTGTAAAAAAAATTACAAACTTTTTAGAAATTGGTAGGTTGATAAAAGATGAATGATAAAAGTTTTTATCAAGATACCTCTAATGCTTTTAGAAAATTGATAGAGCTAGTTGTCAGTTGTTAGTTAACTCATATTTCTAATACTCCAAATAGGTAAGTTTGCAATTTGCAATCAGAAAGTCACATCCGTTCCCCTTTTTCAATACACAATTTCATCTCAATTGTATTGTATTGTATTAAGCATGAACGAAACATATGATATATCTGATTTTATTTATAATATCCTTTCATTATCATTCATGCAGCCCACACACACAGGCACAGAGAGATACATATACAACAGGATCAAGATATTTGAGGGTACACAGTACACGGTACACTATATACTACTGTGCAAACAATGTGTACAGAATTGTGTGAATGTTGAATTTCAGAAGTGTATCACTATGTTTGTAAGGCTTATGATGATGGTATACATAGTAGTAACCGTTGTGTTGTGCATTTTATTCCTAGAAAGACACATACTGGATACTGGATGTATTTTAATATATCCGTATTCTGTATGGACTGACCACTGACCTGAATGATATGATGACGAGCTGGATGAGATGAGAATTTTCTATAATTCAATATTTGAAGATGAAGTGATGGAGTCATTATGGTGTGTGGGTGTATCCTCCTAAGTAGCTGGAACGGAAGATTTATTTTGCATGGTTAAAGTAAAACTAATTGCCATATCGAATATTCATGAGTTCATGAGACTTATAAGATGAATATTTCAGGTGAAATCTTCTTTTGCCCCAGAAGTTGTGCTTTAACTGGAATTTATTCATTTGTTAGTGTAAGTATTTAGTATGCTTTTTGTAATTTTGATATTAAATTTTTTAGAAGGATTTAGTAAATGCTACATGACTAAATTAAATTATGCAATCATTTTCTGCAAGTCTGATGTTCACACACGGACAGACAGCGAGGTATGAATATGAATAGTTTTCTATGTAAT
>JAANSM010005488.1:0-10096 GCA_036850725.1 Orchesella villosa | reverse complement strand
TGAAAATCTTTCTTTTTTCCATAGACATACCTTAGTTTTGGTTGAACTTTGAGTACAAAAGAGACATCGGGGGGAAAGTAGAACTATAAGGGGAAAAGAGAAGAACGGAAGGAAGTTCCCAGTAAAAAGAAGAGTGGTGGAATAAGGAAAAGTATTTATTGAAAGAGAGAAAGATTCCACCAAGATTGGGTGATTTTTTTGCGAGAGCAAGAAAAAAAGAAGTGAAACAAACCAAAGAGGAGAAAGTATTGGGCAGAAGGCAAAGAAGAGAGAAGAGTTGAAGAGAGCGAAGGAGCTGACTAACGGACCAACATCGAAAATATACACACATATACACCACAAAAAAGACGAGGGAGAAGGAAAGTGATCGACAATGGGGGAATTTGTGGCTATGTCAGTTTTGACAGTGCTATTCTGGCTAGGAATAAGTGGTAAGTTTACTTTACCTTAATGTTCTCACATAAAAATCTTGAATGGTACCAGTGGCACTGCTGGTACTTTACTTACTTTCTTTAACTCGTTTGTGTGCAATCCACCGTACCTACTACTCAACTTCTGCTCATACAATTTATGTACATAGCATATACATAGGTACTATTTACAATATGTGTGCTATACATTTTCTTCATCATGGAATTCACGGCTCACTTGTACACACACAAACGTAACGTGAGTATTCATCCATTCATACGTATAACAGACCATCATCGTCCGTTTAGTAGGTTTACAAAGCCATGGCATTCCCTTTCACTGACGCCATGCGATGGCACATCATTTTCTTTCTCTCATCTCCTCTTCGTTTCTTCCTTGAAGAGCGACATCATATGTCTGTAGAGAAAGTTGGGCTAGATGTGTGTACAACACTTTAATGCTTATATACAAGTCTATACAAGTCTCATCCTTTACATTATGAGCTATGATGTTCACTCGCTCTCACTCTTTCTCTAGTTTATTTTGTATTGTGGGGAAGAAGAGAAAGCTCAGAGTTGTGAAAAGAGATCACAGCAGCACCAAAACACCAAAGAAAAAAGTAATGATGGAGCATGTCCGACGGAAATTCACCCGAGCTGACACTTTTCTCACACTTACATAAATACTCTATACGATTTTCTCTTTTTTTTCCTTACTCCGTCTTTTAAATATCTAAGCTAACCTCCAACCTAAATACAGCAAAAGGCAGTTTGTGGCGTAAAATATGGATATGGTTTAGTGAAGAATAAACCATCCATTATGGTATCCGCCATACCCATCATTTTACTTCATGTTCAAGGTTACCCTCAAAACGTAACACACATATTTTACTACAGAAAGAAAATGGAATAAAAATCTTATCCAGCACACTTCCACCGAGTGTGTAGTGAGTGAAAGTAGGTTGTTCTGGAGGTATAGGTACTATGCATGCAGCAAAAAAAATCTTTTTCATTTCCATAAACAGGGTTGTGCTGTATCTTATATAAGCATATATATATGTAGGTCTTGGAATAAAATGTTCATACGCAATATATATTATTGCTTGTATAAAAAGATGCTGGTAATAATAGCATGTAATGTTGAATGTACATTTTGTAATCTACAAATGGCATGCATGTAGCAAACACATATTTCTTAAAGAAGAAAGGGAATGCAAACATGCCGCCTTTGTGTACAGTACAGAATACGATGATGCATTCTATTAAACATAGATACACACAAAACAACAAACTTTTATGAGCCCATATAATATTTAGCCGACACACAAATGTGTGGCAACGTGGTGGTACATGGGCATAAATGATATGTGTTATATGTTATGTTATTCTCACTCTCTGACTCAACTTAACTTAGTGCTATATATAACAGATATATACTTACTTTCTCTTTCTATGCTATACTACTTTCCTTCATTGTGTTAGGAGAAAATCTAGTTGCAAAAGGCAGAAGGGTAGACTAGACATTCTTTCAATAATAAATATATTCTCGTTACATTTCATCATTACGTGAAATCCTTGCTCAACCACTTTACGGTATCAATATTTAAAGAAAGTGTGTGGTGCAGGTATTGTATATTGTTTGCTAAAGCATGTCTACGTCGACAGTGAACGAAAAAAATATAAAATATAACTTCTTCTTTCCGAGTATGCTAGCTACTATATGGTCTAGCCTGTCATTCAAGGTAAATTAATTAACAAAGTCTGCTAAAATGCAAGCTCTGGCTCTGATGCGTACATAAGTTTACAAAGTTTCTAATACTTATTAAATACGGAGTCTGGACATAGATCCATAGACAAAATATGATTGTAATACATTTTTATCGTACAGGATATCGTCTGCAACAGTTGCGAATTGCAACCCACAAAAGAATATTGTTTTTCTTATTTCACGAGAACGTATATACATTTTGACAGACATCTTTATGATATCAAATTGTATTTTCATCATTTGATTTCAATAGAACAGCAAACTCGGAGAAAAGCAACATTGCATTATTGTTTCAATACGTGGAAATTTCAAATAAAAAATGTTGCCATCAAGATATGATGCATAAGTTTTTCCATTCAGTTTCCAAGCGTGTGGCGCAGGCATATAACAGTAAACTGTGTGATGTGTAAAAACAGCATTTATTTACGGATGCTCGTGTAAGGTATATATATGTATTAAGTATATATGTACATAAAAACGGATGGATATGAATAAAAGAGAAAAATAGGTTTCTTCCCAAGTAAATAGTAAGTGGTGGTATTATTGTCAGCTCAATGTAATTTAAATGATGTAAAAGGGTAATACATGAGGATTAAAAACATTGATGGGATTAACTCTTCTTTCCATGAATGGGAAAACGCTTGAGGATTCAAAAAGCTTTGCCACTTATAGTAGTTTTCCTCTACAACGAGAAATGTGTGCGAGTCTTTTTTTGTTGAGACAACGATATATTACCAGCCACCACTGTGACTCGTTCGGTTTCTCGTTAGCTAGTTCACTGCAACTCTAGCTATATACCATCAGCTATACTGACGAGAACGACTCTCGTACATTTTCACTGGGGGGAAGGAGAATGCCAATGTAATGTAAGTGGCATAATGTATTGTAACGGTTTGTTATCCCACATGGTATCTCTTGGTGTTTGTGAAAATAGTGCATTATTCTGCCTGCCCTTGAAGTTGTCTTCTCAAAACTCGTTTCCTCTTCTGTGCATAATGTAATGTAACGGTTTGTTATCCCACATGGTATCTCTTGGTGTTTGTGAAAATAGTGCATTATTCTGCCTGCCCTTGAAGTTGTCTTCTCAAAACTCGTTTCCTCTTCTGCTGAAAATCTCATTGCTTCTGAATGGCCTTGCATTACGATAGGATAGGACTTTTACTCTTGCAGCAATGTGAGTGAGTGGGCGACATTCAAGTGAAAGTTGTTCCCCATCATTCTTCCCTTTAAATCCACTACAGAGAAGCGGAAGGGGACAATACAGAGAAGTGTGTATAGGAGCAGCGTGTTACTGTCAACGAAATGGAAATAATAATAGTATTAGTCGCAGATAACTTTCTCTTTTTTACACAGACACAGAAGAGCACAGACTAAGTATATAGGTTCATGCTGGTGATGTTTAATGTGCGTAACTTCTTGAAGATAAGACAAGGCAGCAGGCTGAGCTGACTGCTGTCTTTGCGTTGCTCACTCAAGCTCTGGATACGCTGTTGACGAAGAATCCATATCAGGATTTTAATATGATCTTGGCTCTCCTGATCACTCTGTGACCAAAAGGGTCTTCAATGTGAAGTGAGCTTGAACGAACACACTTCCTGTATAAGCTCCTCTCATATCGTGTTTTGGAAAGACTACGGAAGATAATTCTCTAGCATCGCATCCCATATCCCATCGTCTTCTTGTCTTGGCTGATAAATTTACTTCTTCTGCAATAGCTACTCAACACAATTTTTATTATATTCATTTGTTTCTCTTATGATCATACGTACTGTCATCTCTCTGTCAAATTAGAGGATGTGCCTGGATACACTGTGTGGATGGGGAATTAATGACTTCCCCTTTTGTTGATTGCCTTTGATTCATTATTTCCGAAATACATAATAATTATATTGATAGTTCATCCCGTTATGCTTCTCTAAACTCGTTCTCCAATGTAATATAAAGTTATACATTTTTGTATATTAAATGTGCGCTCTCCCTCTGAATTACGAAGAGTTAGACAAACGATCATATATTTATTATACATATTACAACATTGAACATTGCTTATTTATAGGAACGGTTTTATGATTCCTTTCCAAATCCATTTACGTAACGATGCGATATAACGCATTACCATGTTTGCTGTCGCCTCAACTCCTACACATACTCACGTGTCGTTTGAAACACGCACTGTCACGCAATCTCAGGAATACACATTTTCTCTTTGCTGTCTACCAACTTGCCGACTCTCTTTTTATACTATATCTTATGAAATATCTGACAAACGTCCGTAGATATATATGAATATCTTTGTAAATGATTATCGATGTAATGCATGTGTGCACTGATACAAATTGCTCGCAAACAAACCGAGGGGAAAGAACGAGTGTAGAAGCGGCCAAGTTTTCCCAGTTTCTATTTTAGATCCTTTTTCCTCTTCCTTCTACTAATACGATTTGATCAAGACATGAACTAACAACAAGTTAACATGAAAGAAAGCATACAGTCATCCATCCATTGCCATTGCACAATGTTATAGATGTACACACAATGGTATTTCTTCCACAAACATTGCACCAGCCAACCAAACAAATCTTTGACTGGAAAGAAGAAAAATTGTGTGTGTATTTCTGATGTTATACATATAAATACATCGTTGCATGTGTATAGATTACATATGATGCATTGATGTTGTGTCTGGTTGAGAGAGGAAAGGAAGAGTGTGTTATCTCATTCTTTTTTTCAAGATTCCATTACTTCTTCAACAACCGTGGCCATCACCATCATCATTTTCATCAGTTCATCTCTAGTTTCCGCTTCAGTATTGCATCATCACGTTTCCTTTGCCGGTGTGATATGATTATGCAACTCAGTCTGAGAAAACATCTATAAAAAAATATTGAAAGGAACATATCATATTATTATCATTGTTACTTGGCAAGCGTGTGTGTGGGCAAAGGCACTGGTTTCAGTGCCTTTTCATAACCAGAAGGAATTTCTTCCCACATTACACCAACAATGGTACCTGAACACGTGTAAGCTCAACCGCTACTACTATAGCTTTTTGGGTTCTCATGAGAAAGCAACTTTCTTTTTCCCTCGTTTCACAATGCCCGAGCTTTCTCCTGAAAAAAAACGAAGCAGAATAACATTTTCGTATTTTACCTTTCTACATTGAAGAAACTGAAAATATATTACTCAGCGAGGCAAGTGCAAGGAAGCGATACTAAATCAGTGTTACGTTAAAGGATGACTTGAAGTATGTAAGTTGAAGCAGCATCCGCAAATCGATGAGGTCCTCTCCGTACAAAAAAGTGAAGAAGAAGAACGGAGAAAGAAAGTTCTTCTTTTTTTCTTTGCTTTTCATTCTAAAGCTCACTTGAAGCTGGAGTAGGGAAAAAACTGTAAAAGCAATAGCAAATAGCAATACCAGTTTTCCCAAGAACAAACTTAGCAGTAAAAACTTCGCCCATGATGACAATGGCGGTGGTGATGATGATATTCTTGTATGTAACCCCATATAAATATAGTTTGAATGTATAAAATATCATGGGAATATATAGAAATACATAAAAGTCACGTTAGGTTATAATCCTATATATTAAATGTAGACATAGTTTTCATGTGTGAACACATAGTGTGCAGAGTTGAGAGAGCAGAGTGAGACGAAGGATAGAAAAGAATTCTTATATTTCTTCAAGTTTTGAATTCGTTATACATTGCTTGCTGAACCGAAAGAAATGGGAATGAGAAAAGCTCAGCTTTTCTTTCTTTTCACCTACTCTTTAAAAAACAAGGGAAACTTATCTTTTACTCTTTCCTTCGCTCTTACTACTCCTTCATCTAAAAAAATACTTTTTTTTGGAACAAAGTTAGTTTTTTGGTTAAAAAAGTACATTTTCTACATTCTACATTGTGTTTCTAGTATTCTCTATTGCATTGCTATTTCTTCTGTTCGACTTATTGCAAAGATTAGAGAATACATCAACCTCGACTCCGTGGCTGAAGAGGCTATTATAAGAATGAACCTACCTTAAACCGTTCCATGTTAACGAAACATGTCTTTACACCAACTGAAATGTATTGCAAAGGAAACATTTCCAAGCCTTGGTTTCGTTTTGGGGTTTAGGCAGACACATTTATATGTATTTATATGTATATGACATTTATATATGCATTCGTTTGCTAAGTATATGACCTTAATAGTTAAAAGTACATTTTCTACATTCTACATTGTGTTTCTAGTATTCTCTATTGCATTGCTATTTCTTCTGTTCGACTTATTGCAAAGATTAGAGAATACATCAACCTCGACTCTGAAGAGGCTATTATAAGAATGAACCTACCTTAAACCGTTCTATGTTAACGAAACATGTCTTTACACAAGCTGAAATGTATTGCAAAGTAAACATTTCCAAGCCTTGGTTTCGTTTTGGGGTTTAGGCAGACACATTTATATGTATTTATATGTATATGACATTTATATATGCATTCGTTTGCTAAGTATATGACCTTAATAGTTTTTCTGGAATCAGAATTCTGACGAGTGAACTCACTCAAGGTGAAACCTACGTTTTCCACAACATGAGGAAACAGAAACTGGCTTCAGTTGAGTAATGAAGTGTGTAGCTCTGTGTAGCTATAACGCTAGAAAACATAATACTCATCAAATTCATTTTGATTTCAATGTTTGCCACCATATTATTGTATGAGTGAGGTCAACCACATTTTTGGCATATAGATTTCCTCATCAACGTTTTCTTTTTATTCGAAAAAGCAAAAACCTAATAAATCAGTATGAATAGTTGAATGAACTGTTAATGGGAACTGCATTAGAGTGGAGAAATAAATACCTACGCATGCTGCATGCATTGGACACACATCCTTACGCATTCTTATATAGTCTAATTTTGAGATGCCGTTCAATGAGATGAAAATTTGAAATGGCTTCTGTACTTACCATGCGTATTCAATTCGTCTAGATTCTGTTTGCTAAAAGTCAAAAGTTGATATTGTGATTTATTCCGTTTTAAAGCTACCCTGGTCGAAACTTGTCTCAATGTATTCACTTTACTGCTTATGTTTTCGAATGTACGGTCTATCCAACCATAAGTTTGTTTTTTAGGCATCGCAAATTGTGGTGTATGCAATTCTATGTGCTGCAGTGTAGATTATAGAAGTTAAAGAAGTGGATAAAGTGTATGCTCGTTTAACTGGAATGTGAAATATCCCCAAACTAGGATCACTTAGAGATTTTACGGGAATCATAGTGAAAGCTTCTTTCTCTGGTGTTGAGTACAATTCATTTATTCAAGATGTGAGCGGAATGGTCTGGTTCACCACGTAGAATATGCGTACGTGAAGGTGGTACTAGGTGTAGAGTGTGGTTTATGTCATGTGCTCGAAATAAAAGGTGTGCATGAGTTTCCCTGATCTTGAATCTTTTAACGACTACCTTTTAAAGCAATAAAATTGAAAAAGTTTTCCTAGGATTTCGTACGAGTCATATCTTGAAATGATTTGAGATAACTGTCGGCAAAAATTTATATAAAAAGAGGCCAGTGTTACTGTGAGAGAGAGCACAAGGCTCTATATTCTAGCAAAGTAAAGTGTGTGTGTGGGCGGGTGTGTGCAAGGAGATCCTGAACTAAAACTGGCTCTCATTGATCCGTCTGACAATACTTGATTTAACTTGGTGGCAGAATAGTAGACTTTTCAACTCTAAGAAAAGGGAGTAGTCGGCAAGAGAAGGTAAAACTTTTGCTAAATTTACTATATTCGCTGGAGAGTGAGAGAGAGAGAGTGAGAAAAAATCCTGGACCATTTACTTGTTTTCTTATACATTCCCTTATAGATGGGCAAAGGCTCTACTTAAAAAGGGAAAAATGTTCAGAGCGGAAATACTTTAATGCAATATATCCATACATAAGCAGTAATCGACGAAACTTTACATGACCTCAGCGCTTTTTAATGGCCACTTGACGTTGTTGACGGCCTCAGAGCCTGAGATATATATGGCACTGTATTAGGGAGTAAAACGCTCCTATTTATTAATGCTGGTGGTATAGCAAACGATCCACAAAGCTTTCAACTTATTTTCATGGCTTCTCAAGAATTAATTTAGTAAAGATATTTCAGACTAACTGCTTTGCCTTTGCCAGAGCTTCGAGTACTATATTACTGCTGTAGCTGCGGAAAAAAAGTGATTCGATCCCTGTCTCTGAAGACGAATCCTAAAAATATTATAGCTGAATATGCATGAAACCTTAATATGCACATTTAAGAACATTACAACTACTTCACTCCGTAACCAAACCAGTCGTTTTTGTGAAACTTGCATATTCCCAAGGCTCCCCTTGTCGGGGAAAGCCACACACACATTTCTCTCTCCGCATTTGAGTATAGCTTGAGAAAAATCCCCACACATAATATACCATATTCCTAGAAGAGTGATCGAGTTGTCGTTGTCACTAAAACAGTACAGGAAAGCTCAACACTTTTTAGTACCTACTTTTCATAGTGCTGAAATAACGGGCTTTTGCTTGTTGCAAGACGCGATGAAAACATGGCAAAAAATGAAAGAGGAAAGAGAACCGGTTGTAAATGAAATTGTCGTACTTAAAGATATTCATATTTGCTACTCCACTTGCGCTTAATAACGGGCTTTTGCTTGTTGCAAGACGCGATGAAAACATGGCAAAAAATGAAAGAGGAAAGAGAACCGGTTGTAAATGAAATTGTCGTACTTAAAGATATTCATATTTGCTACTCACACTCGCTTACCATGTATAGTTTTACTCTTCTCCAACGTCCAAAACCATGTAGTAATCGTCGTGATATATTTAGCTTTATTGGCATGTGTACTTATATGAATACTATGCACAGAACTTTCATATTTGAGAGGAGAAGAGGCTCACATATACTACACTGCTGCTCGAGTCATTTGCTCCTCGCACTCCTGACCTTTTATGAGCCCATTACATTTTACAACATGAGGAATATGTCAAGTTAACCCTGTCGACATTTTCCCCCGAATTAATATTCGCTCCATTCTCTCTTTCTCTCACTTAGACTTTTAGTCGCATTCTCACAGTTGGAGAAAAGTTGTCGGTTGTCTTTAAAATAAGCAGCCACATGATTCGTTCCCTAAATATCATAAAGAGCTATTGCTTGCTCGTCTTGTTCTACTGTTTCTACAATCGTTGCCGGCCTGTGTAAAAGTAAAAGCTGAGGCTTACTACAATGACATACTTCCTTCCGTTTCCTATCATCACACACCAGCAAAACTTTAGAGAAGCTGGAGTTAAACAGGGAGCAGCAGCAGCCCTTTGCACATGAAGTAATATCGTATGTGTTTTTACATATCTAATATGGAGTGAAGGACAAAATTATTGTCCCTTTGATGTTGAAAGCTTTCTCTGAACTTATGGCGCATAGTGCGCACAATGTTCACATATAGCAGACAAAGAAATGCGCTCATGAAATTTGTGTTATCATCTCATAAGTTACGCACGACATTCATATATGTGAAGTACTTTTGCTTCATAGCTTTTGCAATAACACTCGATCTCCGTTGCACTCCCAAATTCAAAGTCAGTGTTAGAAAAATATGAAATGGAACTCGCTCTAGTGCTAAAAAATACACACGCTTACATACATTATTTTCTCTCTTTTTCTCGCTACTTACATACATATCAAGTCCAAATAGGGACTAGAAAAGAAGATAGACCAGGGATTGGGCTTGAAATTAAATTCAAATTTAAAAGGGAAATTCTGATTTTAACTAGCTATAGCAAGCAGTTTTTTACAAACTGGGGATTGTATATTGCAAATTCCCCGCAATGATAATGTTCAAACGAGTTGCGATTGCGATACGATTATACATAAGAGCGTTACAAAATGATAGTATCTTATTCAGTCCCTTCATTCTATTGTT
>JAANSM010005487.1:0-10097 GCA_036850725.1 Orchesella villosa | reverse complement strand
AGAATCAGGCGAATGCTCTCATTGGGGCAATGCGGCACTAGCACCGTTTTCCCCACATGATCCTTTGCATTTTGGATTAGGATTGCCTTTACGTGGTGACTTGGTGGGTTCATACGTACGTGTTCCAATTGGAACGATTGTCCTTGTGACCAACATGAAAAACGGAAATACTGTGCGCGTGCGTGTAGTTCCACCGAGATCAACTCCCGTTTTAGGACGTGTAATGGATCTTTCTCCAGCCGCATTTGCACAACTTGAAAATGTGAGAGAAGGAGTGTTCACCTGCTCAGTGAAGGTTTTACAAACACCTAGAGCCGAAACTGAAGTGCATGCACTACATTCACACTCCTTTGAAAATGGACCAAAGTCTGGACCATCGCCGTTCTTATCTACTGCTAAGCTTGGAAGTGGTAGTTTAGGGTTTTTCAAGAGGCAATTACTCATGAATTCTAATTACCCTCCAATAATTTAATGAATTCCTTTTGACTGAATAAATTTATTTATTTATTTTTACATTTTATACAATCGCTGATTACAAATAAAGATACTTTCAACATAACGATCCAAGTCTTAACTAACCAGAAATTGTGTAGACTTTTGCTGGTTTATTTCCATCCTGTGTCAAAATTGTTGTTCCTCCGCTTCCACTTGATCCTACAAGAACCGATTTTGAGCCCCCACTAGAAGATCCACCAGATCTTGTTAAAATTCCTGATCCACTTGACGGGGGAAGAGGGGCATTGGCAATTGCTAATGTGTCCCCGCTACCCGCGGAAGCTGATGCACCGTGGCTTCCAGCAGACGCAATTGTCATACCAGACGGGGCTTAATGACAATAATAAAATTAATTAATATCATTTAGTAATATATTGAATGGAAACGTGACTAATTCTTAAAGTACTTGAATTGAAAATATATACCTGCCGCCGTTTGTGTTATTACTAGGAATAAAATGGGAGCAAGTGCCAAAGATAAAATATTTCGAACCATTTTTGCAAAATAATAGTGTTGTCAGCCTGTATTAACTATACATTCAACTTAATATCTGGATATTAACTGCAGGTTGAATGATGTAAAAGAGGCGAAATCGTAAGAGTTTTTATACTTTATAATGCACTGGCGTGAATCATGGATAATGAAATGAATTATTCATGGGGCTAAGTTCGTGGAATCAGTAGCATTCAGTCATTTTGTAAAAAAATCAGACATCCTTTACACTACTGGATAATCATATGCAATTTTTTGGAACGACATAATATTCAATATTTTTACCATGTACGCATATGAGCTCCTTACTGTAGTATAGTGTTAATCGTAGTGTACATATGCATATTCCATGACATCATTTTCAATTGGTCAAGAACTAATTAACGTTCGGGTTCGCGCATTATCTTCTGGTCTCCTAAGACATAATGCATTATATGTTTATATGCTTATATAGATAGTAATGCTAGTGACATCTAACTAAATCTCCATTTTGAACGTGGCTTGCCTTACGAGCTATCATTCTATGTACTTAATTTGAAAAATAGACTGCTATACAAAAATATGAATCTGGTAGATCAAATCACGTTTTATTTTTAAAAAATCCGTAGTTTACATTTATTCATTTTAGTTAATTAATTTCATGCATCCATATTCATTGTCTTAACCCCAAATTCTAAACCCAACGCCTTGACCACCCCATGGACCACCTCCTCCATAAGGTCCACCCCAACCTCCTGGTCTAAATCCACCACCACCACCTCCCCATCCACCACCTCCATTACCCCAACCGGGTCTTCCTCCCCATTGACCTCCACCTCCTCCTCCTCCACTTGCAGCAGCAGAAGCTGAAGATGCTGATGATCCTCCTGGGCCTCCCCACGGTCCCCCTCCCCCACTAGCAGCTGCCGATGAAGATGCCGAAGCAGATCCTAGACCAGATGCAGCTGCAGAAGATGCTGCTGAAGACGCTTGTGGACGTGCTATTAAATTTTACAATGATACTTTTCAATTAGTATTCGCGAAAAATTTATGACATCCATTTGTGGTAATTAAATTTGATTCATGTATAAAATTTACTCACATGCAGAAATTTGGATTGCCACTGCTAGTACAACTATAACTAATAGTTCCCGGTATATCGTCTTGCTCCCCATTTTAATGAAAGAATAGCCTGTAGGCTTCGTCGTTGTAGTTCTAAATTCCGATCTGAAATAACAATTTTACAAGTTTCCACGATTGCTGTGTAGGCAAAGATGGCAGAGTCCTATTTAAATGAAACTTAAGCCGAGTCTTGGTTGATTTATACTCAAAGAACTACAATAGTTCGAGTTAGAGGCAACGGGTGATGACGCTTGAGATGAGTCAATTCTGAGAATGGCAAGGTTAAAGTATATTTTCGACTTAAGATTATGACTCCAGTTTTAGAAGGTGCTTCAGAAAACGATTAGATATGCATACATTATTTCACATGATGCTCAATATTGACTTTTTGAGTTTGCCAAACTCTTTTCAAAATTATATATATCGGAACTGCCCAAGGTAAATGTATTGTTTGCGAAAGATATAGACGATTTAAGTAAACAAAGTAAGCGTACCAAAACTGAAGATATACCTGAGAGATGTACAAATGTTTAAGGTACGTAAACGAACATAAGTGATGAAGTCACTGGCATAAACTGGGTATTTTGCTCATTAGAACATTAGCTCGCTCATTGTAGATTTTATATAAGTACTATGTATTATTAGTTTACAGCAGCAGGAACTCATAAATGCAAAAATCATGAGCGACTATATTTCATTTGACTTTATAATATTTTTAGTTAATATATTAAGTGACGTATGTATGTATGGCTAGTTCTATTCGAGCAAAAAACGCATGCAGATAAGATATTCTTATTGACGACTACACCGCTTTGAAGGGCAAATGAAGAAGTTTTATTATATGTCTTAATTGCGAAGTTCATATTATCATACTTCATACTGGAAGGGGAAATTCCAGCCGACCCTGAATGTAGTTAAATTGAAGGTTCAAACTCAATCTCTGTTGTAGTACTTCTTGTCATTTGTAAATGGAATTTACGCCGGAACTTAAAAAGTATAACACTTTACAGAACTTAATCGTAGCAAAGATGGCATATGTATAGTTTGTACAGTTACTTCCAGTTGATAACTTAAAAGGCATTGCAATTTGCAATAAAAGAAAAATGTCTTTAACTCACTCAATAGCACGCTTTAATTAGGAACAATCAATACAAGAACTGATACCCTTTAGAAAGTATGTACAAGCATATGAATCGCATGGAAAAGTCTACGGAAATTAAAGGAAAAATCATTACGTATTACCACGTAGGAAATATGGAATTATATATGACTATGAATAACATTTGAGATTTTGAGAAGATTGCTATTTAAAAATTCCATAAGTGGCATATTGCAAACTCGTTACGTGTTAATTGGTTGAGCTTATAAAATATGACAGATGCAATGCAGTATGATTTTTTATAAATTAAAGCTTACGAAAATATATTTTATGCAATATTTTAAGTAGGAACAACGATTTTTATTAATAGGCTGTATCACGAACATTTTACTTTCATTTCATTATTCCCAACCCAACTTTAAAAATTAAATTAGTTCAATAAAATCATAGTATCAAGAGATCTCTGTATCAAATTTAGTTATCATACTCATCCGAATCCCTATTAGCACCGCGATAATTATACACTCTTGGTGGTTCATCCCCATTTTGCTCCACAATCGTTGCTTGTCCTCCTCGGCCAACTGAAGCAAATCGGGTATTAATACCATTTGAGTCACTGCTTGAATAAACTCCTACTCCATTTCCACCATTATTATATCCACCTCCATACGCATAAGGATCATATGGGTAAGGGTAGTAACCTGGAGATCCTCCAGCAGATGATGAAGCATAAGAGCCTCCGCCACCATTCCAATATGGGAATCCGAAAGGTCCAGCACCTGCATACGCACCTCCAGCACTTGCATATGCACCGCCAGCTCCAGCATAAGCACCTCCAGGTCCCGCGTAAGCTCCAGCAGGTCCTGCAAACGCACCAACAGGTCCACCCCCAGTTGAAGCATATGTGCCTCCTGAGCCAGAACCTACAGCAACTCCAGAACCACCTCCTCCCAATCTAGACTGTATAACTCCACCAGCTCCATTTCGTCCTGTTACCAAAACTGAACGGGTTCCACTTGAATCTGAAGTTACGGAAGACCCGGCAAATGTGGATCCTCCCTTAACTAAATGTTTATGAAATTCAACAATTAAAGATGTATTCTTTCCTTTGGTAAAAATTTATTAGCCCATTTTAATTAAAGGTAATAGCTAATGTATAAATGCTTACCGCCGAGAAATATCCCAAGAAGAAGTACATCAACAAGTAGCTTTAACCATGTCGAATGTGGTAATCTTTGTAATAATAACTTCTAGCTCGCGAATGTGTTCTGTTAACTCGGACACAAATGTGGATATTTATATTAATTTGATTACTGCTGAATAATCTGTCACAAGATAAGAATATACTCACCGTTTAACGTAAGTATATTCTAAACTCTCTATACGCTATATTTGTCCAGAGACGTTGTAGTGAAGGATTGTCTTGCTTCGGAAGTGAGTACGCAGATGAAGCTTCACCTTTGCATGATACGAAAGGATGGGGCATGCATAGCCGACAGGTAGTTTTCTCATGCGTCACGGCCATTTATTTTTTCTCATCCTGTACCTAAAGCAAAAGTATATGAGAGAAGCAGACGAAGCATTTGTTCGTCAAGTTTGCACTTTACGTAATGTATATCTACAAAATAATAGCGGTATGTGCATTATCTGTTATAGTCAAACACACTCTCGTAAATAAGCCTCTAAGACAGTTTTTGTCCATGGAGTCATGCTTTTCTAGTAATCAGAATAAATTACTCTGAAACGTAGTTCTGTCACGACATGCAAGATAGAATATAAAAAAACGAGAATCACACATCATCCTCACATTTCGCATTTACACACCAAAACAATTGCAATTACCAATAGGCGAAAAAAGAGCAGAAGCCACAACAACAGGTGAAGCAGATAAATAGGAAACGCCAAATTGGTTCTGTCCTTGTGCTCTTGATTCCCAGAACTCGTCTTCTGCTGAACATAATTTCATTGTAAATTCATACTAACTAAATCTATACAAATTGCAATAATGAATAGTGAACCCATACATAAGTACAACATACGTGGATAATGACTTATGGAAATCTCCAGTCTTCTGCATCATCAAATTTATTTACTTTCAATCAAGCTTGTTTGTACTCGTTTACATTTCTTCTAAAGTCAATATCTTGACTAGCTACTTGAGCTACTTACTACCAATCGAAAGAAACTTGTTTTGGCATTTTTATTGCAGTAAAAACGGCTTGTATTCCAGTCTTACAATGTACGTGCGACAATATGACGTAAAACCAAATACTGCTTAAGAAATCCCCCAAGAAATCAATGTATGTGCACATCCATAATATCTTAACAATTCAACCTTTAAACATGCTTTCAAAGGATGACGAACTTCAGTGAGCCATGACGGCCGACGGGCGCAGTAAAAACATGAATTTTCACCTTGTCTGCATCAGCTTTTATAGTCTTGCTCTGAAAGAAAATCAAATGAGACGCAGGCAGACATGAAATATTAATAATTGTTTTATTAGAAAAATCGCAATAAAATGTATTACTAGTGGCTAGGGGTATCCTATACCTTCTTTTAAATATGAGCTTATCGATTTCGGTTATCAATAACGAATTTATAACATACAAAACCTACAAAACAAACAATGCAAAAATAGGGAATCAGCAATTCGCAGTTGGGTTTACTCATAGCTTNAAACAAACAATGCAAAAATAGGGAATCAGCAATTCGCAGTTGGGTTTACTCATAGCTTAATAATGTTTGTATTGTGTTCTCGTACAAGGATATATCACTTGTCACCAATGTGTCAACTGATAATAATGATATCATTTAGCACCTTAACCCCACCGTCAAGAAACAATTCACGAGAACGAATTATCTATGAAATGTAAATGCAAATGTAGAAATTAATTTGCAGAATGAATCATCCAATAAGTAGATAAGAAAGATTATTTGCTAAATGAGTATAAATACGCAGAAGTCGTATGCTAAACGGCTACAATTCTCTCAAATCATCGTTGACAGAACGAATTCTTCATACATCGACTTTACAGGGAAAGTTCATATTTCAAACATAAAAATGGTTCGAAACGTAATTCTGGGATTTTTGGTGGTTGCACTTGTTGCAGTTGATTGTTACTGCAGAGGACCAACAACCTACAGGAGTACGTTTGCATAAACAGAAATATTAATATGTTATGTTAGACATATAATTCAGCGCGTTCCAGTTTTATTAATTGGATTGAAAGGTGTCAGCGAGAAATAGAATATGTTATTAAGTTTTTTTTCTTTTAATTTAGCGAGCGATTTGCACCAAAGAGTATTCTCCTGTGTGTGGCAGTAACGGAAAAACCTACGGAAACAAATGTGAATTCAACAATGCACTACAACTAATCAAAGGTAAATCGACTTGGCAAATCGTAGTTATATATTCTAATGATATGCATTGAATTCTTTCTCCAAGAATCCTATTTTAATCACCGTTATTTGTGTTTCTATTGTACAGATCTTACATTCAAGGAAGGCCCTTGTCAGACAGCTTAAACATTTTTAATATAAAATTTATCCAAATGTTAATTGAACAATAAAATAATGCGTTGAAGTTGTAAACTTGTGCAGTCTTATTATTCAGCGTCTTATCACATGCGTTTAGAATTGAAGAAGGCTTTTTATGTCACACTACACATATTATATATGGTTGACTCTCACCGTCCCTCGATATGTTACTTGAATCAGATTAATTTAAATCAAGCATGAGGAGTAGTAAAAAGAGCATAAAAATTAGCAAGAAGGAAAGAAAGACATCGGCTGGAGTAAGAAAGGGTGTGTAATATAAGACTTTTAACTAACGTGTGACTGTACTTTCAACTTTAGTGCATGAATAATGAATGCGACTGAGAAGCTGCTATAATAAAGTGTCAATGGACCATATCATATTTTTCATACTTGCATACGTGTTTAGCAGGGATAAAACTGTAGAGTACATCGGATTAGAGTACATCTCCATGCATTAATTTTCAAGAAAAATAACTAGAAACGAATATAGTGGTTGGCGAATTTGTAGACTGATAATCTTGTTTGTGCTAATTTTGGCAATAGAATCAACTCTGCATTTAATTTAACTGATGATCCTTGAGTAACCACGATTGAGTGAGCTAAAAATAGAAAAAAGATGGTTCGCAGATCATTCCAGTTCTGCACCTGCTCTTCTTTTTATTCCTTCTTGGAACACGCAATCCTGTCTATATATAGCGTAAATCAGGCTTCATCGATCTTTAGCTGAGTTGCAGTCACCGCACCACTCCAGCATTTTGAAACTCAAGAATTTAAAATTTAAAACGCATATCAATCAATAAAAAAATAGCAGAATGAATCAAGTTCTAGCTGTCACATTACTGTCACTATTCGCAATACTAATATGTAACGAAAAAGTGATTCTATGTGAAAGTGACACAACGGCATATCATCTTCGATTATATAACTCTATAAATTCTCTCCGAGTAAAGCACACCGTGGCATCATTGAAATGGAACCGAACGGTAAGATCAGAAGAATCCTTTAACGCATTCCCTATTTCTAATGATTTTTTGTCTAAAATAAATCATGATCAATGCTCAGCCAACCTGAACTTTTTTATTTCTTATAGCTTACAGAAATGGCTGAATACTTTGCGACAAGAATTTTGACTGTAGCGAATTCATTCGACATTGAAGAGTCTGAGGGCATCAATTTTTTTATAGGCGGATCTACAAGACCTGCAGCATCACTTGTGGCTGATACATGGTACAATGAATCCTTGTCCTATGATTTTAACAATCCAGGCTATAACGCAATCTATCTCAATTTTACCCAATTAATTTGGAAATCTTCGACTTCTGTTGGGTTTGGAGTGTATACTGCCAACAATCACACTGCCGTTATAGCAAAGTTTTATCCTGCTGGAAACATACGAGGGAAATTTCGACAAAATGTTATTCCAAAGTATAAAAAGTTGAGGCGCTAACATTATTATTGTTAACTATATAGAGTAATCATTACAATATGGCATTTAAAGACATGTGACTAATCTATACTAATCGCTATAAGTTTACTAGCATAGTGATTATAGAGTAATCATTACAATATGGCATTTAAAGACGTGTAACTAATCTATACTAATCGCTATAAGTTTACTAGCATAGTGATTTTTGTTAATAAATTTTTTACCTTGCAAACTTAAGTGGCAGTCACACACATTCAAGAATTGCTATATTCATAAGTGCATAAATCTTAGATATCATTTTGCAAACACGCGGCAATCAGGCGATCCATATCGTATTGTATTTTTGATGATGTACGTAAGTAATATTCAGAAAACCATTTCTAGTCGTAATACGACTAGTCACGAGAAATATTTTTAGCATAATATATACATAAACCCATTAGGCAAGTTAATTCAACGAGTTGGATGCATCTAACAAACATTTGCTGAATAAATGATTTCATAGAAATAAAATTCACAAACAGTATGAATATCATCCAAGAAAAACAAGGTTAAATTTTAAGCGTCAGAGAAAATTTTGTGCACAACGAAGAGCACATTGAGCCAACTATCATATATCGTGGTGAACAAAGGAATTCAACAAGTGAAAATCCACATACCGCATGTATGAAGGAACATTTGAGTACAACCTGCTCAAATTTGTAACTTGCTTGCGTTGCAGATGTAAACCATTAAAGAAACCCATTATCCATGGACTACTAGAACAAGTCGATTTCAAACACTAAACAATATATAATGTAAGTATGTAATACGTTGAACTTCCAATTGAAATAGAATCCAAACAGCTTCCAGGCAGCGGCGGAGCAAGACATACAATATGGCTTTTGTCACCCGAAGAATCATACTTTGTACAAAATGAGCGCATATAACACACAGCTCAACATTGTACAGCGATATATGCATTGCATGTGTTTTTGTGCACTTCATGGCATAATTTGACTTTTTAGTGATATTCAAGAAGCAATAACTAGAGAAAGAAAATACATAAACATGTTTTATGGGGTCTACAAAGTACAAGTGTTTAAACGCCCTGTTTCCATTGGAAAGATGCCGTCTACATTCATCAGGCTAGGCTCTGCCACGATGAATGTAAACTTCTGTGTCTATATATACACGCTTATGCATTATGCGAGTTCAATTTGAGTCGTATCTCTGATTTGGATTTAAACCATAATAATTTTTCAACGATAGTGAATAGTTGATGCAAGCCATACTGAAGAAGATGCTGACTCTCAACACTTTGATGGACACCAGTTTTGTACAAACATGCTACGTATGTTATATATATGTATTCAAAATGTTATGGTTGTGACTGTAGCAAAACTATAACCCATTACATAATGCGTGTATATTGTTATGCAGAATATGTATACATTATTACGTACATCTACACAAACATGTGTATTTTTATTTTCTTGCATCTACACAAACTAGTTGTATCCAGGCTTGATAAGATTTTTGACTTGGTGACATAGCATATCGCTTTGATTTTACTGTATAACTTGCTAAAGCTAAAGGTTTAATAAAATCGAAATTTAACATTTAACCAAAAATTCTCTACCTAATCATGGGTGCTGTCAACAAATTGCGAAACGTTAGAGTATATTAATTGTTAAAGTTATCAGGATCTGCCTTTATCAAAATGTTACCAGCGATGCTGGGTGAATGCTTTGAAATGGAATCTCGTACACCTCCTCCTCGCAGTCGCCTTACCAAAAAGGTGCTTGCTGAGGAGTTAGAACTAAGGGATCTGCCAACAGGAAAGGCAGTATCTTGTTGGTGGATAACACTTCCAATCTTCTACTATTTAGCTGTTATTGCTGGAGGTGTTATGTGTAGCATAAGTGTCGGTGATGTGGTAGCAGCTTTTGATAATAACTGCATAT
>JAANSM010005486.1:0-10100 GCA_036850725.1 Orchesella villosa | reverse complement strand
GAAGGATAGTATACTTATTATTTCTTACTATTTGGTTCAATAGGGTTTCGTAACTGAATTGTTGTTTGTATTTTTATGAAAAATAAACTTACAAAGGGAAAGCTTGATACGTGAATTCGTTTTCAGTGTTTGAATGTTTTTATTTTCACCAATTTACTGTCTTTCATATGAACATCGACTCATAACGATATTAATGTGTCTGCCAGTTTTTACTGGGTTGTCAAGGTTTGCACAAATAAATTTACTATCGCTTTCTACATTTTTTGAATGACGTGATACGTGATGCAAACATTTCATATTGTTAGTTTAAGATCATCCCAACTTGCTGTCTCTAAGTACTCCTTGGCGGCTGCTCAAAACAATCTCTGCAACTAACTACTTTTTATAGTTTTGGGTTCCTACTTTGGTTCTTATAACGTGCAGACGTTTTAAAATGACTGATACTCGGAAACAATAAAGTTTATTCATTCATTCATAACAGATGACATTTAGATACTTATCTATCAAAATAATTGAGGAATTTTGTAGATCGACCTCATCATGATTTTTGGTTCCATCTAACCCGGACCACCTCAAAACGACTCCATCTCAAACAGTGCCACCTCAAATGGCGCCACCTCACCCGGCTCCACCTCAAATGGTTCCATCTCAAACGGCGCCACCTCACACGGCTCCAAATCAAATGGTTCCATCTCAAATGGATCAACCTCAAACTATTTTCAAGTGTTCAACGTGCCCCGCTATCAAAACTTCGTTGATGTGTATGAAAACCCACCTCACACTCCACTCTGGAAGCGATTCAAACTACATCTTTTGTGAAACCTGCAACTATCCTCTCCTCCCAGAAAAATTAAAGCAACACCGTTCCCTCCGCCACCCTACAACCCATCCAACTGATCCAACTCCAAATCAAAATTTCCCATTGTCACCCTTCAAGAAAAAATGTAAACCAGGCGGTGACAACAAATGTGGACGTTCTCCTGCAACCTTCAGCGCTTCAGAGATGCTGGATGCCCATCTAAAACTTCATTTTGAAGGCTCCGCCGCAATAGTTTGTCCCGAGCCTGGATGCGGCTGGTACGTTTTGAGAGAGAGGTTGACTAACTCACCATCAAGGTCGTCGTCACCCTGAGAACCATGCTAAGTGTGTCCCATGTCATCAACGTTTCTTCGATGATCGTGAACGCCAGGAGCACCTCCGGCTTCATGAAGTTGGCCAGTTTTGTGAGAAGTGTCAAGTGTGGGTGGCTTGGTAAAAGTTTGAAGCGCCATAATACTTGGAATCCATATGCCAAGAAGAAGTAGAGTACATGGATGTTGGAGTATTCACCCAAGCTATGACCTAGCCAAGGTCGTCAAACTCGTCGAGCTAAGCGTGAAGCTCTGAATTCCACGGAAGTTGCTAAGCAGTCCAAACAAAGGCGGCGTATTGTGATGATGGAAGACTCAAGCGATGAGGACTAACATATCTTTTTCACCATTATAGCAGACTTTGATAGTACCATAAGAAAATGAAAAATGAAAAAGCTATATGACTGTTATTATTTGTGATTTCGAAAATAATGAATTTGCGTGTAGCTTTAATGGTTGTTATAGTTAGTTAAAAAGTAGTTGAAATTACTAATTTAATATGGTACGTTGTATTAAAGGAGAAATGTATTTTTTATTTTAAATCATATGGCTCATAGGGGTTACTATCATGGTAGTTTGCGCGTTTTTGTATTTTACGGTTCTATCCTTATAATTGTCTCCGGAAATTGTGTAAGTTTTTCCTGTCATTTGTCTTTTTTACTTGAAACTGAACCTCAACATGATACCATGCGTTTTTCAGTACTTACTCACGCTCTACACTTACATTTCTTTACCGTTCGCATTTAGATATGCAGAAAACATGAATTAAATTCATTAAGGTGAAATAGTCGTAATCGTGAATCCGGATGTTGCTAAAGGTCAACTGAATAGGTGTACGTGAATTCTCTAGATTTTGTGATAATCATGACAATTTGATAATCCTCAATCTTATAATTTGATTGTCAGTGTAAATGTACAAATTCTTTGCAAATATGAAATATACAAAATTTACTTTCACCAAAAAACTAAATACATATCCAAATTCAATATTATGACTTTAAACTGGTGTATAATTTATTTACAAAGGACGAATTGTCTTGGATTCGTTCAGTCCCAAACCACAATCCTCCGGAACTTCGGCAATGGAAATGCTTGCTTAGCGAGCCCCGCATATCCGGTTACTTTTTGTCTGTATCGGAGTCTATTCGCAGTTCGTAAGTTCCTACATGTTTTGTCAATTAGCCATGAGGAAGTGCCAAAGCGAGTCTTGATTTTATCCAAGTCGTTAACATTTTTGGGCTTAAGTAGCTCTCGCATATTTCCATGCCGCCTCGCATAAAGTAACTCGAAGTACAGATATAGTCGAAGGTTTAATTGCTAAATTGTAAATGTATTGTCTTTTCTAGATCGACCTAGACTGAAAATTTTGCTTTGTTGACAAAAGGCAAAAGGCAAACCATATCCAGAAAGAAATCCCTTTATGGATACAAATATTTCCTAAGATGCTAAAGGCAAGTTAAATTGATATTGACATTAAATTGATAATTGATAAATCCATTAATATTAGTATAACGTTAAGCCTTCTTAAATTTACACGATCTATTTGCATCTTTTTACAAGTTATGATGAAAAGTAAAGTGTGAGGTTAAATATAAAGGAAAGGAAATAACCCATTTTCTATTATGCAGGTCTCAGATAAAATATTGTCTAGCTGTTCAATTCAACTGCTGTCAACGAACTCTCGTTTTACTTGCGATTAGGTTTCCTTTGTGAATCCAATACCAATATAGAATTCATACATTATTCAGAAGTACACCAAAATTTGCATTAGACGCTCCAATTATTTAGTATTACGACAGCTATATATATATATTTAATTTAAACATAATAGTTAAGTATCAGGGAGTGATAGAAACATTACTGCGAAGGAACTCCTTAGGTAATGCATCATTTCCATAATATCTTTCACATATCAATCACTTTCTGAGTCTGAAGTGTCACTGGAACTATATTCGGAACGTACAACCGTAGTCGGCTGCCTATAAACCTAAATAATTTAAAAAATAATAAAAATTGATGCGTCAAGAAATGGAATTGTATTGAGTATTCAAACAAAATTCATTTACTGCAATTATTTACTTACTTCCACATCAGTCCCACTCAACGCTGCTTCCAAATTTGGTAAATGAACTGCAGCTGCAACGTCACCATCAGACAAGTTTCGATTCAATCCTCTTAGCTGTACCGAAGAGTTTCCCAAACTGATTGTTTTCAGACCTTAAAAATCAAACAACATTATGATTCAAAATTAAAACCAAAAGTTTCCAAACAGAAGAGTTAATGCTTTAACTTAATTTATTATTTTCGGACTTACTCTTCAAATCTTTTATACTTGGCAAGCGATACCGTTCCCCATTCCGAACACCAAATATTCCATTTTCATTAATGTCCATCGGCTCTACATGCAAATGCTCCATTTTGGTCCAGTAGTTGCAAACCATGCGGAAGCCAGCATTCCCCATTCCCATTTGCAGGGTCTTGATGTTTGGCATTAATTTTGCCAGATTTTTCATCTCCGTCCCGTCAACGACCTGAGTTCCAACGACAAGAGTCTCCAAGTTTGGTAATATTACCCCTCCAAAGTTTCTACAGGAAAAGTTCGTATTCTCACGAGAATAGAAAAGGCCATTTGTTGTGTGCAGTACTCTGTACTTCCTGTCGCCAAACGTCGCTGACCAATCCATTTTCATATTTGATACACCAACGCTCGAATACCCATCCAGTATCACACACGTTTTCAGCATTGGCAAGCCTCTTAGGAAGTAGAGGTTTTTGGGAACGAATTCAAGCAATATTAGCTGTGTTAAGTGTGGGAGCTGGAAGTACATACTGGAAGGCTCAATCCGAAGGCGTTGATAAAGAGTGAGATTTTGAAGGGAAGCGGAGTGTAACTCCAATGTGTTTTTCAATGCTAATCTATCTACTCTATTGTGTCTGTCTCCAATGTGTTTTTCAATGCTAATCTATCTACTCCATTGTGTCTGGTTCCAATATCCAAGGCTAATGTGGATAGAGGGAATGCAAGTTTGCGAAGAAGAAGCAGAATGTTTAGAGGTAATTGGTAAATAAAACTTTCTGGAATTTCCATGATGTCCAAGTGCTCAAGCTCGGCAAGGTAGTGTTGGCCACAGTTTTGCCTAACAAGAATCACCGCCTGTAGGACCTCCTCAAGAGAACGAAGGGCAAGATAGTTACTCTTAGAATAAATACCCAACGTCAAATTCTACAAATAAATTATATTGGAAACAAAAAATATAAGAATCATACAAATGAGTTGTGAATTATTACATATACAGACATAATATAGTGTAAAACTTAGCCACCTTCATGTTTGGGAAATGACAAATTATGTCGATCCAGTTAAATATAAATCCTTCGCGTTCAATATAAAGATTCATAATCGTAAGGTGTGTAAGGTTTTTGTTGATTGAAGATTGCTGGGGTCGAAATCCCTCGTCCCAAACCAAAACATTCCCAGCATTTGAAGAAATTTTTGTTTGATCAAGAAAGAAGCCGTTATTTTTGTAGATAAAGACTTGTAAATTTGGTGTCAGTTCAAGCATTATTCTGACAAGGTCTTTTGGAAACATATGGGTGTCAGATATCTCTAAATGTGTCATCCGGGGTCCGAATTTTTTCCAAAAGTTAAGTAGGCAAAGGTGTGTATCCATACTCCAGAACATCTGCATGCTAATCAAATACTTCTTGAATCCGAGCGTTTCGTTGAATAATGGATTAAGCTCGTGGGATTTTTTTAGGGAATGTGAAATTAAATCCATTAAAGTTGTATGTGTTTCATCTCTTTTATTCAATTTTAACCAGGTATTCTGATGCAAAAATTTGACGGCGCAGTTATTCCATTCGTGGGACACCAAACGGAAATTTTTAAATTCTTCAAGTTTGAAGGGGATCAAATCAAAAATTTTCTTTATAATCTGTGAAGATATGAAATACATGTAAATAAATCATTAGGAGACTAGTAAGCATTTATTTCAAAGTTTAAAATAAAACGGGATCGCATCGTTTGTTATTTTTCTTACGACGTGATTTAACATTGGGTTTTTGTTATCCAATTGCTGGTCTGAAGTCAGATCTGTCGTGAAGTTATTGCTTGAACTTTCCATTGTTAATTTTGGTTGCACTTTTCTCAGTTCAGACCCACTGTTTTAACACTTCACACATTCCATATAGCAGAATCGTTAAGTTTCAAAATTTAATTAAAAAAAGGAATGCTTGCGAAATAATCCAAGTTATTAATAATTCTTTTTGCATAAATTTAAAACAGTATTCACACAATCGTTGCACTGTACACCACATTGTATAAATGAAGTGAATATTTTTATTACAATAATCGGTAATGAAGACTAATTTTAATATATTTTTATTCTTTACCATGTATCAAGGTGTTTAAGTTTTCAAGTTTGTATTTTCCTGTATTTATCCTTTTTACCGTTGACCGTTAATATATTTTTGCGTGTCCGATCACCGATTTACAATAAACAAACAGTTTAAAATAATCCGAATTACACCCTTTTAAACTTCAGCTATGTTTACTTATGACTGAGAACGGGAACTTCTTGAACAGAATGAATTCTGCGTGTCACTTGTCATTTGTAAATGTGTATATATGGATGTGAGTCAATGCAGTGTGTATATATGGATGTAGGGGAGGATACAGATTCCGTGTAAACTAGATGTAAAAGGGTTTTATATCTACAGCCAGACTTCAATCTGAAGGAGAGTATAGGATAACGAAGTCATCAAGATTCTGTTGTATTGTATTTGTTTCTTGGATTGTATAGCAAGGCATGCAGTGAAAAGAATGTTACGCGCATACTTGCTATGCTGTCCATGTAAGACACATGAAGTTTGTGATTGTGATTACAGCTGGAAAGTACAAGTCTGACTTTGGACTTGTTCATTATGTACTCTTGTTTGTTTGTTTATGATAGAAGTATTGTAAGCTCAGGCACACTCATTCCCGAAGCGTCTGAGCTTGGCAAAGAGAAAATTTGCCAAGTTCGTAGAAAAAATTTACGTTCTATAAAGATGGCAAATTTTTTTCTTCAAAATTTGCATAATGGCAAACACAAAAAAAACACATAGTTTTGTGTTGGCAAAGTTTTGCGTAATTACTTTTTCTGTTTGCATATTTGGCATCCTGCTTCAAAAGTAAAAAAAATTGCTTGGTCATTCGAAGATCAAATGGCATAGCGAATTGTTCTATTGTTAATCAAGTTCAATATTTGTTAGAGAGTTTAAAATTAGTTATGTATTTGTAGTTTATATGGTTTTGTTACATCCTTAGTTCATTTTAGATTTCGTCTGATCAATCGATATTGTTTTCATACGTTGACTTTCTTTGTATACTGTAACAGAATTTGCCATCATCAAATTATGTGACTGACATGATCAAAGTCCATTTATTTCTTCGTTTGCCAACCTAAATCATATGTCGTTTTTGTCCAATTTTGGGCTTTGCCAAGGTCCACCTAAATTTCCTTTGCCAAACTCAGGCACAATCAATATTCCATATTCCATTAAAGAAGACACTACTGAGAGGATAACTTGTTGTCAACAAGTTTCCAGATGATGAAGTAATCTTATTAATAGGAACGCATCTTCTCTGTAGGTCTCTGTAGCATCAGGTGAATGTATGCATGCTCCTTATTATGCTGTATAGTCGTAAGATATAGAGTTACATTAAGAAAGATACTCGCTTGATCATCAAGATCACTGCTTGCACCAGATGCCAGAAGTCTCGGAGTCTCGGTTTCGTAACATATAACAAGTGGGCAATAGAGGTAGAGCTACGTCATGTAGTCGGGATTTTGAAATGTATTACTTGAAACGACGTCCTTGCATATTAAACCTATTCGTCCAACTTTAAGCTAACACCCAATTTATATTAATATTAGGCATTAGGATTTTTAAACGTATTAAAACGTAATTTGCATTATGTATACACAATTGTATTGTAACCATAGATATTTGTAACTTAAACTTTAAAAAATATTGGGTTTTGAAACACGAAAACAACTTCACGAAATCCTTACAGAATAAGGGTCGGGTAGTATCTATTTCATTCTGAATTCCGTGTCTCCTGTTTCTGATATGAAATTCTGAACATTACCTTTGTTTTTCACACATATCACACACAATCGCTATCTCTGAGATTTCAAACTAACTAATACAAGTAGAACAAGAAGTGTAATACCCATAGAGGCATCCTCTAAAGCATGCATATAAAGGCGTGCTCGTGTACGTGCTTTCATACACAGTTAAAACGAACATACATTCGGTTGTGTTATATTCATCCGAACATAGCATCATATTCCATCACTCAATATCATCGTCTGGCCTAGATAGATCTAAGTTTTCATAACAGAAAGCTAAGCTCACATTTTGCCTTGCTTACAATACTTTCTATATATCTATATGAAGATAGACGAGTGTACATCAAATGCATTCCTCTGCAAATTTGCTTACCCAGCACACATACTTACCAATGTTTTAATGCTCATATTTTTGCAGTATGAATATGTGTTGAGCGATGTGGAGCTCGTTGACTTTTTTAGTGGTATTATTCTGTGCTGGCATGAACCCAACAAATAAGCAAAATAATCAACTCAATGCAATATGTGCTCACGTAAGTTTCATTTTCTGCATTTGAAAGGAACTAAAGAACATGTGTGAAAGGCATGTACAAATATGAGAAAAAGGCGAACTCCAGGCTGAGCTGAATCTAAATGCAAAGGATGTAAGCACAGAGTCAGCATCAATTTCTTCGTTAGAAAAAGTAAAGGAAGAGCTGAAGAGCATACAAAAAACGGATCAAAAAAAATGCCCTTGGCTGAGCTGGCTAGAAACTGGTAAGGATGTATCCGTAATGTAAGCTTGCAGTTGCTGTAGTATGACGCATTGTATCAATGTGTGCGAAAGGCATATACACGAGCACAAAACCACGCATCTTTGAGCTGGCTTCTAACTGGATAGGATGTGAGCAGTGAGCACAAGGTAAGGATTCACTTTCTCTGTATATAACATATAGGACAAACTAGTTCGTGAGACATGAGTGAGCATGAGGAGCCACGTTGAGCTGAGCAGACATTTTGAGTTTGATAGAAAATCCTTCATTTCTTTCTTGGCTGAGCTCCGTAGTAGACCACTTGGTTAGAGCTGTGCCCGTGTTCACACTCTAGCCAAGTGGTTTTACTATTGGAAATTTTATAAAATATAATAGAATTTGAATATTTTGATTTGTTATTTTAGTTGCAACTGTAGCATTGTGACTTTTTATTTTCATTCTGGTTAATAATTCGCTCAGTATGATAATAATTACAAAAAAATAAGGCGATTGGTTTATCATGGTCAAAAAAACAGTTGAAATAGCAGAGCCGTGTGATTGCGTTTCGTGAAAGTTTCTTCCAAAGTTGTTCTTAAACTCTTGTTTTTAAATTAGCGTTTCGATTCAATGTGAGAAAGGTAAGGAATCATTAACAAGATAATATTAATATGGTAGAGTAGTTATTTCATTATATATCATTGATTAAATTTGCATGACAAACTATGGCAAAATTTGTTCATTTGTGTCCTTTCGTTATACAATAAACGAACTGGGGTTCCGATGGATTCGTAGTACCTTGATTAAAAAACTAATTGCATGGTTTCTTTCTTGTGATTTCAGATTAAACAACGGCTATAAATGGGAAACATGCCTCTCTCTCCATCTCGTTTTCATCCCTGGTCCACCACTCCCCAATTCATCTGTATCGTCAAAAAAGTAAGACTTAAAGATTTCCTTGCCTTTTTTAATGAAGTAGTTACAGTTTTAACTTAGGTGCCATTAGATTTTCATAGCACTTCTAATTATTATATGTAAAAACAAACTATGCTAGATTTTTTTCCAGGGAATTCTTTCATTACAAGAAATGTTTCGCATTTCGTTGTGTGTATGTTGATACCAACATTAGAGCGTATGTCTGTGCCCGACCAAGTTACTAGCGCCCCAAAAAACGGTATCATTTGTACTTTATACTTTAGCAAAAACAGAGAGAGTGAGCTTGAGCTGTAGCAATTTAGCATTGAAGATGCGTGTTCTCCCCACTCTATCTATCCTTCTGCCCCCTGGTATCTTATTCGGAGAGAGAAATGCATACACTATTACTGAAGTGTATGGTCACAAGTTACTAGTAAAAAGTATATTTCTATATTCGATTCTTTTTGTAGTCCTACTCCTTTCTTTTGCAATATTGCACGAAATATTGCGACGTATATACTTAACACTGGACTCAAGTCTATTTTCGTGCAGCTTATGAGTGGAGAGAGTAGATATCGAGAAGTGCTGTGTATTATATTCGTTCTTAATCGCTGATGAACGTTTTGAGGATTTAGTACACATTGACTGATTACTAGCCAGTCTGACTTACATTCAGCCTTACGTAAATTTATTCACTACGCTGAGCATTTCGTGCTTCTCATTCTCATGCATACTGCATAACACGTAGAATTTCAAACCCATGGAATTCCTCACCCCAGTTAACATGCATGATGCAGTTGCCTGACCAGGAATTCAATCTCTCTCTCTGCAAACTGTGGAGTAATCTCATCTTCCCCTTATACCTCATTATGTATTTCTGTATTGTTGGAACCGTACCACCACTCATTTACTTAATAGAATAAAGAAGACGTTTATTCCACAATTGCTAAATGTTTGATTCTATTTAAGTAGACACCGATATGTACTCTTTTATTTATTGGGGTAAACCCATTTAAAAATTTAAACGAAGTTTAGAGTAAGGTTTATAAAAGCATGTGTGAGTTTTAATTGTTTTTAATTTATTCTGTTTTTAGTAACTTTTCTAATTATTGGATATGAATACAAACTATAATAGAATTATTCCTTTGAGTCTCTTTCTATAAACGTACTCGTATTGCACATCGTATTAGCTTGATTTAAAAACTAATTA
>JAANSM010005485.1:0-10100 GCA_036850725.1 Orchesella villosa | reverse complement strand
CTCTCTCCTCGTTTGCTCGTAGCTTGCAGTAATTTTCAAATTTCACTGGTGTGTAACATACAGTATACAATGCATAAATTACTGCGCTTTGCTGTAGGACAGCCAACGATTTTTCAGCAGCAGATGAAATGAAAGTATCCGTAGAAGCCAAAATAGATGGGGTATATGGAATATGTATAGAGGGAGCATATGAAAAACATGGGTTTTTAGTCGTATAAATTCCCCCTTTGCAAAAAATATGTATTGAAAGGAATTTTTCAGCACTTTCTCGTTAGTTTGGTTGGACTTGAACATGGTGATGATGAGGACACATGCAATGCAAAGGGTACAATGAAAGAATGATGATGATACCAATTTCTAGTCGTGTGGCTGAATAATCGGGTGACTCTAATAAAGTTGAGGTTCGTTCTCACTAGAAATTTTAGTGCGTAAAATGAAGCTCCCATACTTTCAACTTCCAAAAAAATACGTCGAAATTTGTAGAAAGGATCTGAATGAAATAGGTATAAAATACTACTATAAAGTAGTTAGGGAATACATGAAGGGATTGCAAGCTCAAATGATAGTGGTAAATGAACTCATCTATTCCTTTTCAATCCATGCCCTATTTACTCTCTCTCTCCCACTTTTTATACAAATTGCACAACAAACGAAATTCTTTTAGAGCTTGATGAATAGAAGCCGTCTGTAGGCGGTATAGGCATATGGGAACTATATAGTTACACATCAGTTCAGCATAGGCAATTTTTTCCAGGATGTTTTCACCAGTGAAAAGACGTAGAACGTAGATATATAGATATAGGCTCCCGTATAAATGCTTTTGTGTGTTGTTTGCATTATTTTTACGCAACGTAATTTTGAATGCGTATCTGAATGAATAGAAATTTGGTAGTGAAATATAAAAAAAATCACGCAAGTTTATGCCTAATATATCTACTATATATACTCGTAGATATACCTTCATAAATTTATTGGAACCACCATACCATAACGTCCAAGAGTAAATGTGGCGTAATTGATTTTGTTAGACGGAGACGGCACTGATGTACGATGCTGTGGAACTAGTAGCCAGAGCACTGTTCGCTCTGAACGAAAGCTATCCACATATGATTCACATGAAATCCCTTAATTGTAAGACGCAAGACACGTGGCAACAGGGTCACCTTTTACTTGATGCGCTTCGTAAGGTATAGCAACTTTTTTTACTATACCACCACAAAAAAATCTATTTGTGCAAAAGGATTTTACATTTCTCTATAGTGTCTATATGTGTACTTGTATAATGTAAGCTCTCTCTTGCTATATAACGCTGCATCATTTAACTGTGATGTGATCTGATGTGATGATAATGTCCCCCATCCAAGACAATTTGACTGGGAAATATGTAGACCGTGAGAAATCCGGAATGTTATGACTCACAACAACTCTTTTTTTTGCTGTTCCTCGTTTATATTCTCTTTGGAATATGTGTACAACATATGTGTACGGGGTAACGTGTGATTACGATATTATATTGATCAAAAGAGCTTTTGATCTTTTTAGCCACATGTGTTTTCTGAACACACAACAAAGTATGTAATGTTGCATGATGATTTTAACGACAGAAAGAATCCCGTTTAAAGCTAGAGGAAAAAAAGTCACAAAGATACATGTGAAATATGATTTTTTTGGTAGGAGAGAAAATCCTTTACGTTAAATAACTCTCAAGGAAAGTTTTGTCCGATCAAATGATTTTCTAGCTGATTTGAGGACTAGTAAAGCGTGAATAGAATATATATAATGTGGAGTGAAAGGGGACAAGAAAAATGAGAGACTTTTTTTACACAAGATACCACGACACGACACGACAGGGGAAAACCCAGATGCATTCATTGGCTCCCAACTTCTTAGCACGTTGGTTTTATGATCACTTAAATCTGTCTTGTTTGACTTTTCTCAAATCTTAAACAGGTCCAGTTTGAAGGTATCACGGGGAATATTCAGTTTGATCCAAATGGGTTCAGGACTAACTTAACTATGGACATCATTGAACTTTCTAAAAATGTAATGCAGAGTAACTTTTTTAAAGCAAAAAATATTGTAGCTATTTACCTTCCATGTTGTATACTATGAAGAAGAAGGATATGATTGGCAAACTTTGTAATCTTCCCAATTTCACATGCTCCCATGCATTCCTTATCAATGGTCGCCACAATTTTTTTTCTTAGGGATTCTCAAGGATCGGGATTTATAATACGTCCGAAAAAGAGGAAAAGTTTACTTGGACTAGGACAGCAACGGAAACGTTGAGGCAGCAAGAAGAGGATCTTAAAGATAAGATCTTGTATGTCACAACAATTATCGTGAGTAAAACAAGAAAAACATGAGTTTTTTTCCCATCCTCTCCAAATTTCTTGATGGATATGTTCGTGTACTACTTTTACTTTGCTGAATAAAAAAAACATTTTATACGTAGGGTGCGCCATATTCGATAAAAGGGGACGATGGAAACTTCACTGGGTATGTGCCAGACTTGATCGAAAAACTTGCGAGTGTGTTGAAATTTCGATATGAAATTCGGGAAGTGGCTGATGGAAAGTATGGTGGTCCAGATCCTATTACTAAACGATGGAATGGAATGATTGGAGAAGTTATGAGTGGAGTAAGTTTCTCCACTCATTTGGCAATTGTCAGAATAGCAAAATATATTTATTTTTATCTGCAATTAAAATTTTACAGGCTGCAGACATGGCTGTGGCAGACTTGTCGATTAACTTTGACCGGGAATCTGCTGTTGATTTCACAAGTAAATTATGACAAATTTGGAAAGAGATATTTAACTGGGTCAC
Organism: Orchesella villosa; assembly: GCA_036850725.1. NCBI lineage: Eukaryota > Metazoa > Arthropoda > Collembola > Entomobryomorpha > Orchesellidae > Orchesella > Orchesella villosa. Next base: position 7,272 of record JAANSM010005485.1, on the reverse strand, counting down.
TGCTGTGTGAATTTCATTTCAAATTCGCGTTTTTTGTGCTTCTTTATATGATAACAGTGCCTTTTATGAACCTCGGAATTAGTATCCTTTACAAAAATCCAGCAAAGACACCACCAAGTCTTTTCTCCTTTCTGGAACCATTCAACCCAGAGGTTTGGATTTATATGGCGACTGCTTATCTTGGAGTTTCTCTTGTACTTTTCATTTTGGCCAGGTAAACTACTACCCTCCTTTTCCATAACCATCTATAAAGACATCTATTAGTATTTCAAAAGTGATTCACATTACCCCATCAGGGATCAAGTCAGAAAAATTAGCATTTCTTCAAAGAACAATGGGGTTAGGGTTAAACACATTTTCTAGTTGATTTGACTATTAAATTTATCCAAAAAAAATGGTATTCAGTATTCAGCCAGGTACTTATCATCATCATCATCATCATCTTGAGGAAAGCATATTATATACTAGTAGTATATTTTTTTGTGTGCATTGTCAATTGTGCATTCGTTTGTAGACAGTAGAGACGTATTCCCTCTTATTTTCTGCTTATCGGTAGAAAGCAAGCAATTTCAGGGCTATGAATCAATCACTTTTGTCCTGTACTCTGCACTGTAGATGAGAATTCTATGTGCATTACATAATATATACATATGTACTTGTAGAAATTTTCCTTGAGTAATATTTGTGGAATCAAATCAATGTATGTAGTTTTTGTGATTTATCAGTAGACTTTTGTAATTTTTTCTGTATTGTCATGTTCTATCGTAGAGTAGGTATAAATATTTGCATACGTAAAATGACTAGCGTAAAATGTCATTCCTTCCTCACACGTAGTTTTGGTTCAGTAAACAAGTATAACTACTACCGACAAAAACACCCAATTTTCAACTTGTCTCATGTATTATTGAACACAAAACCCTAAATAGGAAACCAAAAGCCACTGATAACATTTGATTTATATAATTTTGAATTTTCCATAATAATCATGTGTATTTAAATGCTACTTTTATTTTTCCGCTTTCAACAATGTACACACATATAATATGCACATATACTTTTATATATGTGTGTATGTGTGTATATTATATACAATTTTTATATAGAATATGTCCATCAGACTGGCAAGAGCCACCACCGTGCAGTGGTGATTTTGGCCAAATCCTGGAGAATCAGTTTAATATGATCAACTCCCTTTGGTTTTCTACGGGCTCTATAATGGGCCAAGGATGTGATATCTTGCCAAGGTAGCTCTCTCTCTCTCACAGCAAAGTGTTAATGATGTAGTATTGGCATGTACTTAATGTTGCATTAATAGTTTAAAGCATCGTGGGAGAATTCTGCGAGCAAACAAAGCAAAATACGCAGCTTTCCCTTGTATTATATACTACCCTTTTGTTTCTTCTGCACACTTTCCCATCTGATATGATGCTCTGCTCACTGCTCCCCTATAGTTTAAAGCATCGTGGGAGAATTCTGCGAGCAAACAAAGCAAAATACGCAGCTTTCCCTTGTATTATATACTACCCTTTTGTTTCTTCTGCACACTTTCCCATCTGATATGATATGATGCTCTGCTCACTGCTCCCCCTTTTTTTACCATATACCACGTGCCCTGCTCTCTCTCTTTCTCTCTCTCTCTCTCTCTTCATTGCTCCTGATGCTGAATAAATGAATGCTCACATCTTGTCCGTGTTAGCACCGCCGATAAAACAAAAATTTGTGAATCCGCATTCCCATTATTCCCTATACCATGCAAATATTTTAAGTGTATATATACATATAGCAGTACATGAAAGCGAGCAATATAATATTCACTATTTTTACCATCACCACTTGTGTGTGCGCATGAGAAGACCATGAATATATCTAAACTATATTATGTTATGTTCTGCAATAAATCTGCTTTCAATTTGTGAAATTACTATAGTGTAGCACATTACATTACGTTACATTATGCAGAAATTCTCAACTGCATAGTAAAATATAGTAGAGGAATAGGAGGATAAGGATAAGTATAAGAGGGACACTGACGAGGAGAGAAGAAAGGCGCAGCATTTTTGTAAAAAAACATAGGCAAAACATGCTTCTATATTTTTTATGCTTTCCCCGTTGTTTTTGTTTGTAAAAAATGTGTGTTTATGTTATGTATGCTGTGTCATTTCATATCATACACTGTGTAATACTTATAAAAGGCTGCAGGATAAAAATTAATTATTGATTTTGAAACTTGAAACGACTGATAAATTCATAATCATTATTTATTCATTCAGAAAGTTAGCAGCAGAAATACATGATGAAATAAATGCTACTACAATCAAAAGTAACTGCTATATATATACTATATATAATTTTATTATAAGAATAAGATTGACACAAAACAATGCAAAAAAAATTATGGTTAAAAAGTACTAAATCTTGGATGAAAATCTGGACTTGGCATGGCATGCGGCCTTGCTAAAAACTGGGAGATGCTGAAAGTTTGTCATTTCTTTTTTTCCTTGGATATGATCTCTATATATTTAATAGGATAACCCCTGTTCAGTGGCAAAATCCTCATCCCTGCAAAGATGACCCTGACGAGCNTGGCATGCGGCCTTGCTAAAAACTGGGAGATGCTGAAAGTTTGTCATTTCTTTTTTTCCTTGGATATGATCTCTATATATTTAATAGGATAACCCCTGTTCAGTGGCAAAATCCTCATCCCTGCAAAGATGACCCTGACGAGCTAGAAAACGATTTGGGAGTCACTAATGCACTCTGGCATAATTGGGGCTCCCTCATGCAACAGGGAAGTGACATTGCTCCAAAGTAAGGACAAAGAATCATAAAAAAACAAGAAAAAAAAGATTAAAAAAAGACGTTTCTTTTCCTACTTTGGTTCAATTTGAATGAATATAAAAAACTGCTATGGCGTGGCCGATTTAATTTGCGCATACAATTTTTTTTATTGCTCTTCTTGACGATAGTGCCAATGCCAAAAGTAGAGCTCTATATAGATATATATAGCATAACATGTAGGACTCATAATAATGTAGTTAAATACTATAGTTTAGAGTAAAGTAGCATATATTTATTTGGTTTATGGTTTGCTAGTAAAATATAGTAGCATCAGAAAACTTAGTAAAAAGTAAAAAGGCATAACTACTTTTTAGCACTCATAAACTCATATTATGCAAGTAGAAATAGAAAATTATTAAACAGCTGTAAACATTGAGAGTTAATGAATCATCTTAATTGAAATCAAAACGCGTTATACGCTATTATCTAGTATTTCACACCTGCATGTCGTATGCTGTATCGTATTGCTAAATTGCTATCTGATCTTTTGCATTTGCATGCACAATTTTTGTACATTAAATTATTATTGCATGGAAAATTTATTAACATAATTTTCATTTCACCCACGCTTCTCATCTTTATCTGCTTGAGCATGCTGTCGCTTTCCACGCAAAATTAACTTTGCTGTTGTAAACTATCGTATAAAACTTTTCTGCTTTTTTAGTAGCTATATATAGTTAAGTTATATGTGAATAATGTATCTTGTTTCTCTTTCAAACTTTTTTAAGGGCACTTTCAACAAGAACTGTTGCAGGTAAACATTTAAATTTTTACAGAAAAAACATAGCTGTGAGATAATATTATGATATCATAGTGAAAAATGTCTTAATTTATGCAAATATTTCCGCACAACTTAATCTAAAATGACCATGTCGACATTTGAGCTTAGAGCTTTGTAGTAATATTTCATGTAAATATTATCCTCCTCATCATTTAACTCTTGTCTATCATATTTCCTTTCCAAAGGAATGTGGTGGTTCTTTACGTTGATCATGATTTCATCTTACACTGCCAATCTGGCTGCTTTCCTCGCCAATGAGGGTATGGAAGGGGCGATTAAAGACATTAAGGATCTTCCGGGTCAGCATAAAGTTAAGTATGGGTGTGTCAAATCTGGGACGACAAGAAGATTTTTTGAGGTATATTTATAAGACTTTATGACTTTTTTTTAAAAACAATGTGGAATATAACGTAGAATTTTTAGTCAACTTCTCGTTTTAAAAATCTCTCTCTGTCTTTCTCTCTCGTTTTTCTTGTCACGTTAAAAAATTGAAATTTGAAATCCTCTCCTGTCGTAACATGATAGTTGGAGAGAGAAACGAGTCTGTAGAAATAATAAGTTTTAAAAGTGTCTCGAGCCTTTTCCCAACAATTTATTATGGTGAGCTACATGACAGTCAAGAGCACATCATGAATGGTGTGCTCCATGTTATTTACAGTCATGCACGAATTATATTCTGAATCCCTTTCACCTGTCATGATGATAGTCTTTTGCGTACTTGGATTTTACATGAGTTATAAGTTAAGCCTATATAACTTTTCTAACGTCTTTTTAACGGGATAATATATAATGTATTATCATCCACTGCCGAACTACTGTTAAAGCAGGACTGCTGAGTTGGACTTGGACTATACGTAGGTTTGAGATCGGAAAATCACTTTTTTAAGCCGAAGAAATACAACTGACAAGTAATTAATGGTTGCGGAACTAAATGTGAAGCATTGCCAACAACTGCGTTTTCCCTTGCGTGCGAGCGAGCATCATCTTGTCAGCTTGAAATTGTTTTCTTCATGTTTTTCAAATGATGGTCGTACTGAAAGATAGTTAAGTCAACATTCCTCCATATAATTTGTATGTAGGTATATTATATACAAATACATTTGTATGGTCGCCGTACGTACTTTTGTGTGTCTTAAATTTACACGCTTTTGATATACATCGTGGAACGGCAGTACCTCATTTACTCACTCAAAGTATAGTAGTTAAAATTATGGGCAAATCTTGGCGAACATCATCTTGTTTCGTGCCTTAATGCGTCAAAATTTTTAATAAGCTAGTATGTCTGCTCTGCATTTCTTTTTACCTTCCGTTCGGCGTTCCTAAATTCTATTCTACTCTCTATTATATTTTATGGATTGCCATAAAATGGCAACAGCAACTCTTCGCTACACACCCTACACTATACGCCATAAAATGGATGACTAGTCCATTAAAATCATTGGAGATATGTGAAAGGGAACGTCTGTAGCAATATAATTTGAGATAAAGGAATGTAAATTGGAAATCCATGTAGTTATTTTGCTCATATGCTCATCCATGTTAAAAAGTTAAAGTTTAAATTTTAAAACTAGAGAGAAAGATTTGAGTTTTGTTATATGCCGATGAGAAGAAGTAATTTAATGAATGCCAAAGTAGGAGTATAAAAATGATAAAAATGCACTAATTCCGGTATTGTTTCAGTTCTCAAACTTTCCATTGTACAAAGAGATTTGGACGAACATGGTAAACATGAAACCAGACCCTTTAGAAGATCGTACACCAGACGGTGTTGAGCGTGTGAAAAAATCAAATGGAACATACGCTTTCTTCATGGAATCTACGAGTATTGAGTACGCCATGGCCAACGATGAAGAATGCCGGCTTACACAAGTTGGTGGGCTATTGGATTCCAAAGGATATGGGGTTTGCTTTGCGAAAGAGTAAAGCAAACATATAAGACTTTTTGATAAGATTATTAATCACGTAGGAAAGAACGTTAATCAATTGACGTCAATTAATTAGGATGTGATGTGATGTGAATGTGAATACAAACTCGTTGGTGTGCTTTGGAAAAAAATCAAGTCGAGTTGCAAATGCATGTTTTTTGTTGTTTGTTGCATTTCAGACTCACGCTACAGGAATGCTTTTAGCAATACCATTCTTCTCCTTGCGGAGAAAGGTGAGCTGGAAACGTTGAAGAAGAAATGGTGGAAGGGAACGGGACACTGTGCTGTATGTTCTTTACACGATTTAGCTTCTGTTATTCTATGCATAGCGCATAGACAAGGAGAAACACGTGTGGAATTTGGGGATAAAAAAGTGTTTTTACGTTATATTTCCTATTAGACTGTAGGACCTCCACCCGGTGGTGCTACTCCCTTATCAATGGCTCATGTTGGTGGTGTTTTCGTAGTACTGTTGGGAGGCTGTGCTATGGCATGCGTTATGGTATGTGAAAGTTGCAAAAAAAGTAGCAAATATGCAAGCGTATATAAATTAGGTGACAATGGTTGTATCAACTAAAAAGGGATCGTAAATTATTGGTGACATCGACATCCGTATTTTCTACTTTGTTTTCTGAGTGATGATGATAATGATGATGGGAATGAATGATCCTTTTCTTGTTATATTACAGAGTATAATAGAATTTATGTGGAAGTCGAGAAAGTTTGCGAAAAATGTGGAGGTACGTGCGTAATATTGAGAATTGAGTTTTATAAAAATAGAATATCAGATTGGGTCGGGAGTCGGAAGTAGAATAACCTTATTAAAAATTGAATAATCAATTTTGATTCCGGGATTTTGGATGTGATTAATCTATTTTAACTTTATTGTGTGGGTTGTGAATTGTTTTGTGCTGCTTTTAATTACGATAACGGGTTCAAAGCAGAAACATGACGGTGGAAGAACTGTTGTGACAATTGACTAATACTATATACCTGACTAAAACTACATATGTACATGGTAATCTTGAGATGATATTGAGATATTAGCTGGAAAATTAATACATAATAATAAGCTTCAGAATTTTAATAGAAAATGGATGATTTAACAGGAGGAATTCTGGGCTGCCTTATATGACGAGCTGAAGTTTGCTCTTACCTGTCAGGGAGACAAGAAACCGGTAGGGTGTATATATATTTTCTTATTCCTGCTGTGTTCTGTAGAGACATTCCACAGCTTATAAATATTATTCTTAGAAAAGTAATTCTGAGAACTTGTCGAATGTCGATTTCAATGTGTATACATAATCATGATATGACACTATATCCCAAACAGGTTAAGAAAAGCAAGCCCCCCTCGGAACCACCAAGTGTGGGAGGAAGCGTACCGTATCTGGCCTTCGACCAAAAAGAGCCATCCGACTAAAAATATTCATTCATGATGATATGATATGATATGATAGCCGAGCTTTTGGAATTGCCGTTCACACAAAAATACACAAACAAAATGGTGGTTTTCACACTTTAATAGTTTAGAACTTTAGATATATACGTATAATATAGGACGAGAGAGAAATAAGGATTTTGTCACATGCTTTTAAGTGTCCAAAAAACCATCTTCGATGATGATCATATTGTTATGCATGCGACCCTGGTTTGCAAGTAGTACGTTCCACAATTGCTCTCGCGACGTGTCCAGAATTTAGCTTAGTTTATCACATAACAATATAT
>JAANSM010005484.1:0-10101 GCA_036850725.1 Orchesella villosa | reverse complement strand
TTTACATATAAATGAAGTGAGAAAAATATTCTGCACAAAGAACACTACGATTTCCTACCACAGAATGGAATGTGTGTATTCACCGTTTGCTTTTCTAGTTCTCCATTAAATACTGAGGATGAAGATCAAAGCAAGTATGAAATTTACAGGGGGACATATCACTATAAGCCTGCTGCATGGTGCAGTGGTTTGCACGACAAAACAGAATTTGAGTCTTGGAAACAGTCTCGCCTAGTCAGAGACTCATTGGTTCAGGTTGACATAAAAGAGTCGTTAGTGAAAACACGTTGATTACTGAATATAATCGAATCAACATTTACATTAGCTCCAATCCAGTGTTACGCATTTAGTTAGAAACTTTGCATGAAATTTGAATTACAAACTTTGATAGTTAGTCAGGTTTTCTGCGGTTAACGGTTTTCCATTTTACTCAGGAGCAGTCGAGTTCATAGTGCTCGTTCTCACAATCAGACACACGACACCATGAGTCTATAAACGAAGAGAAAGTTCGGCGGATAGACTATGCCCTCCAGATTACGTATAAACTCTCTACCTAAGCACTTTTTGTGTCATGTTACGTTTCCAAAGTAGAAAAGTCACTATCATCTGAACTATCTCCGTTTTTTGCCGATTTGCAAAATTGGAACTAAGGCCAAATCTGTATATATATGTACATACCTCTCAGGGTTCATAATCTCATAAGCATCAGCATGCGTACATCTAAGAATGACGAATTTTTGTGAAGGAGGCACGAAGATATATACATTTTTATCGCACATTTACACCTCCCTTCCCAACTGCAATGGAAGCAGAGGAGGTAAAGGATGCGCTTCCCTCATCCAATTCAAGTGAGATATTATTGTCTTTCGTCCGAGAAGGGCTCTTCACTCCACGAGCAAGAAAGTATGCCAGGCGAAGCAAAGCAGACCAGGCCAGTGGCATAGTCATGGAGGCAGTGGGAGAATCCGAATAAAGAAAGAAGCTAGCTACAGACACGTTCCACTACTGTCCTTGAGAGAGAGTAAAATCGATGTAATAATGGGCAATGTATGTGTAACCCATAAAAGTCTCTTCTCTTTTAGCTCTTTTACGGTACCTGAATCACATCCCATCGACATCTCGCTCTCCTTCCTCTATTTTTCTCTTTTAGTCCTTTTAAACTGGAAGTGTGTGTTTTTTACCTTTTGAGATTCTTTCACTGTCGGCCATTATCACAGACACACACATTATGACGCTAATACAGGGCTACAACCTTACCACCTTCCTTACAGGCACGATATAGCAAAGTCGCAATGTCAACTTACCCAAGATAGCGGTTTTTCACTGTCCAAAAGTTTGATGGCTGGACAAACATGGCATTTACAATGAAGTGAAGTTTGGTTGGGACGCCGGCTAACTAATAAAAGTTAGTGTGTGAGTGGAAAAAAGAAGAGAGAGAAAATCCTTTGAAAAGTAATTCTAATGCAGAGTCATCCCATTCTCATAACACGGAACATGGCTGCGGTTAGCTGCAAATTCGAAATGGGAGCAAAAAAGAGGTGGTTTGGATAGAAAGTCGGCATTTTCAATGAGACACTCTTATTACTTCTTCCATCACCACACGACACACACAATGTATTGAATTGCCGTTTTGAGGTATATAACACCGTCATCATCAACATCAAGGAGAGGTCTAGCAGTTATACCTAAGCTAAAAATAAATGTTTAATGGCGGATCATCGAGTGGTATGGCTCTCTTAGCGCCTTCGCTTTCCTTTACTTCTTTTCCTCTTTTAAGGTTTTTGTGTAGCACTATATGTTCCTCACATTATTGAAAAACATGCGAGAGTGTTTGAAATTTGAAAGAAGATAGTATAGTAGATGCTTTTCTGAACATGTTGAATATATAACTATTATTACTATACAAATGTATATAAATCTCTTCACATTATAGTTAGTTCTTTCCTTTTCTCTCATTTTCCTCTATCTCTATTTGCATCCTCCCATGGAATGAAAAATTGAGTAGGAATAATTAATAACAAAGTTTTCTTTTTGACTTCTTAAACTTTTTTATCCACAAAGAAAATATTAGACTAGCAACTTGTGGCAGCTCCTACTTTACTCTAGTCAATCTCCTTCTTTTCATTTTTTCCTCTCGCCTTTCTACTTCACGCTGTGCCCTAATTTAATTTTAAATGTATTCAGTTTGAAGATTCAATCAAAGAAAAAAAGAAGGGCAAAGTAAATGCTGTTGGATGAAATGTTTAAACCAAAAATGTAGTTTTTATCACACAGTAGTCTCTCCACAAAATCCTTTCTTTATTGAGGTGTGTAGAGTGGAGATGGGATTGATTATGAACAAAAAAAACTTTCTTTTGGTGGTTTGTATAGAATGGAACCACAGTTTTTTAGGGGAAAAGTAAGATTTGCAAGGAAAGAATTAGGCTCAGATAACAGCGTACATATTATCCCACTCAAAAAAATGAAGAGGGGAGTCAACTCACATTTTCATGAAAATCCTTGAGAAATTACGTTTTTTTGTTACTCGCTATAGACTGCTCGTTAACGTTACGACATAAGTAGATGATGACAAAATCTCATCTTGCATTTTTAGTCCCTTTATAAATACATTGTTGTGCATTCATCCTGAATTATAATTTTTTTCTAAACTTTTCCCTTTCTAAAATACAGACGCTGTTGAGTAAGCTTTTATCTTATTTTTGATGAAGAGAAGAAGAAGAAAAATAAAACGGAATAATTCACATTCATTTTTGTTAGCTTAGCTTTGGGCTGGTAGCAGTGCTGAAGATGATGCTGCTGATGTGCTTCAAGCTAAACTTAAAGACTTTTCATTTAGCCAAGTTTTCATGCATAAAAAAGTTTATTTTATTTTGTACAGAGATAACTCATGTAAGAATGTAGTATAATCTTGTCTTTGATAAAGAAAGGATCATGTACCTACTTACTTATAAGCGTTGCCTTGAGTTGTCAAAAAATAAGCGGTTAAGTAGCTCCTTTTGATGATGAACAAGATTTTCTTTGGGATGGTATGACGATAGGATGTATCTACACGAGAATGTCTTTGTGAAAAAACGTCTTTTAGGTACTTTTGTTAAACACCTTCTTTCTCCATGCAATCCTTTTCCTCGAAACGAAAGCAGAAAGGGATAAAGTAGCGCGAAGTGGAGTAGCTCATGTGGAATCATCTTTTCTCCATCTCTTTCCCTTTTTGTGTCCCGTCCCTCTCTGTTTTTAAAGAGGTGGATATGTGAAAGGAGAAAAATGTTAATGTTAACTTGATTTTGGTGGTACCTAAACTCTACTCTTTTGTTGAACAAGTCAAGCACGCGGAGAAGGAAGAGACAGTTACAACATTTGTCTTCTTTCAGCCCAATTACTGATAATGATATGGAGCATCATCCCATCACTGTGGCATGGCATGGTGATGTTGATGTCACCGCATGTGAAAAGTGCATGACTTCATGCTAATTGTCCTCACGGATGCTTTTGTGGTGTTCCATTGAAAATTGTAGATATATAGATTATCATATTGCTCTTTTATTCTTATCCTTTGATGAAAGTAAAAGAGTTGAGTTGACATGACATGACGCACAAAGAAAAACAAACGAGCGAGCGTGTATTGCCTTCCACGGGAAGCCATTCAGTTTCAGTATAGACTTTTGGTGAAAAGTGAAACTTACCATTTGAACCTTCTTCTTTTGAACCAATTTGTTAAATGTGAAATGTAAATGATCACATAACGAAATTCGGCCAAATGAATCCACATTTTCGAGAACCGCCGTCATCATCATCATCATTATAAGGGGCTTGTACAATGACGCAGAGTGAGACCAGCAACAGCAGGGAAAGTCGTGATGTTTTTCCTTTGAAAATCCTTTCCCACTTCCTTTTCAGCGGAGGAAGTTACGGTAAAGAAAGAGGAATGGAATGGTGAATCGAATGGCATTGCGTTTACGATCCCGCTTAAAATGTGTGGAGTCAAGAGAGAATAGGAGTAACAGCACCAACTCCACCTTTTCCCTTTTCCTTTACCCGTCTTCGTCTCTTCCTCTTCTTTCCCTTCTCATTCTGTTTGCTACATGACCATGCACAATATAATGGTCTCGTAACATTTTGCTACATTAAAAGGAAGAAAGAGAAGAGAAGACGAAGACGACTGTTATCTTAATGCCTGTCGTTAGCAAAAGTTACCACTTGAATGAATGCATTTTATTCGTTTAAGAAGGAGAAATGACGACGACAAGGCTCAATGCATTGTACCCAAGAGGAAGGTTTCATGCTGTGAGCTCTATAATGTGTCTGCTCCTGTTTTTGTTGTTGAGTTAAAAGGAGGAAAAGCCCGAAGAATAAGAAGACGGAGAAGAAATGGAAAGTGTGGGTGTATATAATTTTTTTGTCTTCTTTGTCTCTGTGTAAATGGCATAGCAGGAGCGAAGAGTAAAAGAGAAGAAGCTTAGAATTATCACCTCATAAATTTATTTTGGAGATTTAGCAGCGGTGCTGGATACTAACACGGAAGTGCAAGTGTAGTCAATGGTATTAACTAAGTAATAGATAGGAGGAGGCAATGAGCATAACTACACAGCAAAGCACACGCACCAAAGGGGAAAAATAGAAGAAGAAAGGGGAGATAGGATAGAAATGATGGGAGTTGCTTGGTTGGGTGAAAGAAGGGAGAAGAAATTGTTGGACTGGAATTATGTGTGAGAGAAACCTGCGTAAAATCCTGCTTCAATATTCCTTGCCCGGCACTTTGTTTCCTATGAAGTTGGACTAGATAGTCTCGAGGGAAAATAAGCTTGTCTCTCCATTACTCTTTCTCTCTCTCTCTTTGGTGCCCTATGATAATTATTGGAGTTGGTTAGGTTGGTTGATATAGTGGGAGATGCGGATGGATACAAGTATAATATTATGATGATGATGATAAGTCTTTTGCCTTGACCATACCATAACACACTTTATTTATACAGAGAATTCATTTCCACAATTTATACATCTTTCTTTGCAAAGTGTGTGTAGTTAGTTGCTCACTCACTCACTCTTTCGCTCGCTCTGTTTCCTCTTCATTGCTGGCAAAACGGGAAGGAGCAAGATCAACTTAAGTCCATGAAATGAAAACTAACTCATCCTACAAGGCAAAAGCTCAAAGAAAGTGAGAGAATAGGTATATATGGAAAAGTGAGTTGGATAATATGTAGTTTAAAAAAGAGTACTATTCTCATCATCGTTATAAAGATGATGATGTAAGTAAGACTCGGGTCTATATAAAATTATATGGTAGGATGATATGATGATATAGGAGATGCTCCATATAAAATATAAACTTGAACTAAAAACGAGAGGAATTCCCGAGGTGGAAACAAACCTCGAGTTTTTAAGGAGATTCTCACTCAACTCGACTTCTCCCTTTTTCACTCAACTTGTTTAAGCGGAAAGGACACAAAGTTAGATCCAGGCCATTTCATTTGGAAAAAAGATAGAGAGCGAACTGAAGAAAGAAGTAGCAAGAGTCAAGTCAAGGCTCGTCTCGTTGGCAAAGGGAAATCTTGGGCTCAGTGTTACTTATACGTCTATTTGCCACACACCACCCACCACAACATTACACAGCATATCATTCCATACCAGTGATACCACCACTGCCGCCATGCTTTCCCACTTGACTGCACTCACTCTCCACCACCACGTCCTCATCCTCATGTGTGTGTGTGTTTTTCCACAGAAAAGTCGTTCTCATTTTCATCATCATTATCAAAAACGAAGAAAGAGCAGAAAAGCAAGCTGTGCTGCATGTTCCTTATTCTTCTTTATACATAGGATAAAAATAAAAAGAGAAGTGTAAACCACATTCACTTTCAACTTTAGCAAAGCCAAACTTTTTTCCATTCCGTTCCATCGTATTCATCCATTCTTAATGAGAGGACAAGAAGAAGGTAAAACTTTACAAGTTTTCCTTGTCATATGAAACGAAACGAAAAAATGGAAAGAACAAGAGGGAGAGTTATGGAACCAAAAACTGTTGGTTTTTGCTTTCTCTCTTTAGTTCTGGTGGCTCAGCTCATATTCCTTGAAAAAATAACAAGGGAAAAGGAAAAGTTAATTTTTGGAACTTGTTCTCCTTCCCATGAACTCATTAATAGCCACGCACCACTGGAGATAACGATAACGATGAACAACGGAGAGTCCCCTCTGAAATGAACTGAAATTATATCATTATCATATATCCTCCTCTTCCAAAAGAAGAAAAGAACCACAGAGTCGAGCCACATAAAATGACACCATTTTCATTCATTCGGTAATGATGATACCCCTGCCTCTGAGTCTATGTCTGCTCATTTTATAAGAAAAATGCTTTTGTGATATTGTGTTAAACATATGAATATAACACCATGTGTCAATGATGATGAATAATTCCTTTAGCGACGGCGCTTAATGTGTTCACTAGCTCCACTTATTGACACAGTTCTCGCTAAAGTTTGAGAGGACATTATCCATCTTCGTCACCATTCTCTAGACATGTATGAATGTCATCTTCTGTATATTCACACTTACATAGATTCCTTTTCAAAAATAATTCAACAAGTTTTCTGAATGGAACATATATTTCTTTTCCAATGTTATAAGCATGTGAGGTTAGAATTTGGATGTAAAGAATTTTTTTCCAAAGGCATTATTTAATAGGATTTCTAACAAAACAAAATGTTTTGGAAAGAAAATGTATTTTTCTGACTGAGTTAAAAAGAACATGAAGAATGACAGGCTGAGATGCACAAAGGCAGCTCAGACTAAAATAAAATGGAATATATATTCGAAGAAAAGAAAGAAGCTGGCTGAAAGAGTGGTTTTTGAAAGCCGAGAAATGGAAAAGAGCGACAAGGATGATTTGATGATGATAATATGATGGCATTGGCATTAGCATAATGCTACACACAAGACTTCTTTTTATTTTGTGGAGGAGGATATTCTGTTTTTGCTGCCTTCTTTCACCCTCAAAGTTTAAACTTCTTTTTATTATGTCTTGAAAGGAAAATGCATTTTACTCTACTCAAATCTATTCCCTCTTAGTACTGTAATTCTTGAAAACAAGAAGCACAAAACTTTTTTTCGTCTAGCTGTCATTCCAAACTTTGAAAGGAGAAGAAGGGGAGCAACATTATGCAACTCCAAAATAGAAAAAAAAGTTGTTACGGTTTTATAACAAAAAATTTAAAAGCAAAACTTTTTATACATATTTTGTTTTAAACTGAAAAGGAAAGTAGTTGCGGCTGCACATTTAAAACGAAAATATGATGATGATATTGATGCATAAAAGTAAAGAGGGTAAAAGCTAAACGGGAAAGAGGATTCGACGGATTCTATTCCATGCCATTTAGCTAGAAGACGGAGGAGAAAACGGGAAAAGTGTCAGTTGCAAAAGTTTGGAGTTTGAAATGGGATGGGAGAGAAATATCTGTTACGAAATATCATGAAACATTTAAATAAACAGGAGCAGTAGCAGTAGCACTCGGTTGTTCTTTTCATTTCGTCTCCTTTCTCCGAAATGGTAATTGCTAAAAGGGGGATTGAGAGAGGAAAAGATCCCGTTTTATTATTGTGGTAATTGCACGACTAGCTTTTCCAAGGCTTAACTTGAATTTCCAATGCATAAATGTTATTACATAAAAGCTGCTCTCTCAACCCTTCATGTTTTAATACCCATTTAATAATTTGACCCATGTCTGGCTCTCAAAACACAGCTACAAAACTCTCTGTACTTGTCTCCCTGTTACAAGAGAAAGGCTTTATGCTGTAAACCCTCGTGTTTACATTTTACCTAAACAACTACAGACACATATGCACATGCACATATAACTACCCTTTCCTTTCCCCTTCATCCAGCTTGATTTTGTCAGGAGGGATTTTTACAAGGGATCTCAATTGATTTTGTCAGGAGGGATTTTTACAAGGGATCACAAGGGGGAAAGGATGGGAATCAAAGTAAGTAGGCGGCTGCCTTGTTCTGGTTTTTCCTAAATTATGATCATTCGGACGTGATTGAAAAAAAAAACGTTACGTGACACAAAATACTCATTTAATCAAAATCCTTTTAAGTGGATGAAAACCCTTTTTACCGAAAACCTAATCTAATATTGATTATCCTTAATATTTCTTATAAATTCCTGGAAATATATGAACCACTTAAATTCCTTGTAATCTTGGAAATATTTTCCGGTTTCGTTTGTTGTGTAGAGAAATTACTCAAACAATAAATTAAAGTGGGATGTACGTGAAACAGGGCAAAAAATTGAAGTGGATTGAAATATTACGACAAGTAAGTTGGGGGACGTGGGCAGTAGGCTATAAACAATTGAGTTTTGTTCACAATTCATTTGTTCTACTACTGTATTGGCGATAGACACGTACACAATTGTATTATAATTTGAACAGGCGATTCCAACGACATGCGACAGTAGATTTCTTCTTAGGCTTGAGTAAGGATCGATATAGACTATAGCTACTCATGCACTTTGTGCTCTTCTGACAAAATAAAATTTATGTCAAGTTGGTGAAGTAGACGGTGAAACTTCTGTCTTCTTCGTTTGGGATAAACATACATTTTGAGCGGTCTGAAGGGAATACATGTTGAGAAAGCACAAGATCTGCAGATGTTGACCCGACTTTGGATCATTGCAAATTCTTAGGAGAACAAAAAAAGTCGATAAAGGAATGTAGATATTTTGGATACATTCATACACATGCATGATATGATTCACAGCAGTACCTATTTTTGAGCTTCAATAAAGTGCTCATCGTTTTTTAAAGGAGTTTTCTTCTGAGAAATATAGAGACGAGCCACTTGACAAAAAAAACTCTTTGTTTTCCATTCACTTTGGATTGTTCGGCCACTTTTGGCTCCCAAAGAACTGGAGAGGACGGCAAGGCCCAGTTTGTCGGACAACTTTTGGCATAAATATGTATCATCAATACCATTTTCTCTTTTAAAACCCACACACTTTTTATTCTGAGCTTCGTCTTACAAAGTATATTCGGAGTATTGCAAATTGCAATGCGCTGGTATATATACGTACATAAGTTATTTATAGTAAGCATGTATATCTACGTACTTATCGGTGAAAGATTTTTTGCTCCGTTCGCTTTTGGTTGTTGGTACAACGTACATGTCAAACGAGATCAGTTAAATAGATGGCCTCTGGAGAAACTACTTTTCTCCTCGTGTCTCTATTCCAGTAATACAGACATGTACTATATACCTCCTTACAGTTTAGAGTAACATACGAAACTACACACTCCATTCCACTGTATCCATAATATTTTCAATAATGGTACACTTTTTTCCTTTCTCTCTGTTTCACTTGTTATGTAACAACAACAACGTCCTTCCTAACATCTTTCTCAATACTCTCCCAAGTGTATCAGAATGTGTGGGTCTGTGTGCTCCTTACATTTTTTCACTATTCCCTTTGCTCAATTCATGCACTTTACATTGCAATTCCTTTTCTTTTTCTCCTAGTCCTTGGGCCGCGTTTCGATTTTTCCTCTTTGTTGGTATCCTGCCCGTCTTTACTTTCCCTTGGAGAATGATATGTTTTGTATACTTGTGGATGCACGCTCGGCATTTGTATCGAGGTCTGTTGAGCATTTGCAATGAGAGCTGCTGGTTGTGTTCTCTTATCTATCAGTAAAATTCAGTATATGTACGTACATACTTATATAGCGTCCACGCATATAATATGGATATGTTCTTTTCTTTGTTAGCTATAAGCTGTTAAGACGAAGTCCCACTTTTTCTTAAACTATTTTAAGGAGGATTCTTGTATCCCTCATGGGCTAGGGAAAAAGTGGTCCAAAATTGAAAACTATGCCGCTACCACCTTTTCTTTATCTTTACCTCATTCCTAATATCCTAATACTTATATGTAGTAAGTTTTGGTGCCTTAGTTCAAAGCAGATGATGATTATGTTCACTCTCGCTCTAGTTCAAATGTACAAGAGTTTTAGTACCCCACATACTATCATACTCTATTTCTTTTCCCAATGCATTCGGTAAACTAGAACGTGAATGAGGAGCAATCAACTTATCATAAAAATTGAGCCAGGATATTT
>JAANSM010005483.1:0-10104 GCA_036850725.1 Orchesella villosa | reverse complement strand
AGATCGAAAAAATTATCCGTATAGCTGCACGCTACATCCTCAATAAACGTAAATATGATTCAATCTCTATCGATGTTTGTAACCAGTTGAGTATTTTCTTCCCTAAATATTTATATATGTTCGAAGTCCTTTCATTCATATACAAGTGTACCAACTTAGAGTATGGATACTTTTATGAATATTTTGATGTAGTCAATTACAGATCTAATGAAACTCGTAGTAATACTTATAAACTACCTATTAAGTCCGTAAAATATCATGTTATGAATAACCAAATAAATGAATATTGTATGCACAGTGAAAATCATGATGATATAATATCTGAATGCATCGAATACGTTATCACTAGTAAGATTTCAGAATTTTGTAGTCGAAACATCATTATACATTTGAACCCTCTCATTTACAAATTCCGTTTCAGGATTTTCATTAGGTGTTGCATTCATTCAACCTAGGAGATAATGCGTAATGAAGTCTTAAAAATCCTTAATTCTTAGCTATTGTACTTTTTAGGTTTTTATTTCTGCAGTCAGCGGTAGAGTTTTTGTTAATATCTTCCTGTTTATAGCCTATAGCACTAGAGGTTAGGATTTTTTATTCGAAAATTCATTCGACATTTGCCCCTTTCATAAGTTAATTGTCTGCAGTATGAGTTTTTGGGATTAGCGTGGCGTATGCGGTGGGAAAGGCAGTATGCCAATGTGTGTTCACGTCCGGTGGCCTGGGTGACACTCGCGTATATGTGAAAAACGCCTTGTCGTATTGCATAAATGTTCCTTGTTCCACCCAGTGGCTCCATATATCATGGTGTAGCCATTATCGACCTTGCTTGTATAAATGTATTTGTGCATTGCTTGCCTTGCCTGAACAATGTTGTGTATGAAGCTATGCAAACCAGAAATAAGATAAATGCTTGTAAGTTGTTGTCTTTTCCTCACGTGTCTTCCATTCTTTCGGCTCCTCTATATTTCCCTTCCATTCACCTCAAATAACCTGAGTTTATGAGTTCATGTTCCTGAGTTCATGAGTGAGCTCTGTTCATTAGTAATGAAGCGACTGTATTGTCTTTATAAACGGGTTTTCTTTTATCAACCAAAAGAGTGTTCTCCCTACAATAACACGGAATTAGATGTGAGTGTGGATTTTAATAGAATATTGTTACAGCGGTTATGACTTTCCTTTAACCGTCAGTTTGGGTTGTAACTTTAATATGGCTTAGCTTACGTGATCAAAAAATAAGCCGGTGGACTGTATACAATTCAATTTAACAATAATTTCAGTAACGATAATCAACAATACTTCGACGAATAACTTCAATTTTCAACAGGTAAATGCAGTTAGTCTTCATGACATGATACATTCCAATCCAATACAAATTCTATGCACAAATTCTTCCACTATTGGCTGTCTTCTTCCCCCACTTGACCTTTTACAATCATTTTCACAAGAAACGCAAATGTTTTTCAGCAACGCATATAACTTATGTTGCAATGGCAACCACCACTAGAAAAGTACAGCAATAAAGATTCAATCCTGAACGACAAACCCAACGGAAAAGTCCATAACTAAAGATTCCAATACGGAAAAGTCCATAACGGAAGATTCCATAAGAGAAAAGTCCATAAAATAAAAGTCCTTAACGGAAAAGTCCATTTACGAAAAATTCGTAACTTATGTTGCACAATAGTTTTTTGTATTGTACAAGCTCCACCAACAAACATAATCCTATCCGTAAAACCGACAGGAACAAATATTATAAGGTTCTTCTGTACAAACTATGATGTACTATACTTTGATAAATATAAATATGCATTTCCAGCTGAAAATATATGTGGTATTTGCAAGAGCCGTTGATACTATGAAACATTTTTTAATGGAATGCATTACATTTGGTACTTTGAATAGATTAATAATCACAACAACTGATGTACATACCCTACTACCCCAGTGAACATCAAACTTTCCATGCGACTATTGGGCTAATTCTTCAGCATTCAAGCTACTTCAATAAATCTATTAAATCGCACTGATACCGTTTTCGATAAGCAAGCGTTTTGTAGAATGCTAATAGCATAGCTCTTAGATTACCCCTTCCCTCCTCTACACAATAAGTTACTCAACTCTTTGATTCACCCATACACTTTGTTTTATGAGAGATGTAAACATTCTCAAAAAATTCACCAGAGGCATTTGATCCGAGAGTACTCATGACTTACGCAGACTATTGCATTTTCGAGCATCATTTGATGTTCTAGTTTTTGATGATTATTGCTTTAATTTGATACATTTTGTGGTTGATGGGGTGTAGAAAAAAGTTAGTTTCAATTTAACTAAGCAAATACACATCTTCTGACATTAGTCAGACATAAGTGAGCAGTGATATCATCTTAGCAATGGTTGTATGTTTTGCCCCTGGCTGTAAAAGTGGCTACGGAGGAACCAAAACTCACCTTTTTAAACCGTCACCGGAAACAGCAGAAAAGTGGAAGGCGATTCTACAAAAGTTGAGGTCCGATAAAGTTTTCAATCCAGACGCTAAGTAGCATAAGCTTTGCGAGTTGCATTTTAAGGAGTCTGATGTAGTCAAATTCATCGTGAATGGGGAAGAAGTTCATCTCCAAAGACTGCATTATAAATTGAAACCCGAAGCAATCCCTTGTCATTTTCCTAACATACGGAAGTATTTGCAACCAAAAATTGTCAAACAACGGAGAGTTGTCAAACGAAAGTGTTCACTTGACACCGATACGAGATCCTATAAACGTCGAAAACGGGATGTTACGCCCAATTAATTGGAATATGAAGATGGATCACAAAACCAATCAGTCAGCTGGTGGGACGATTGGACACCAACAGATGGTTTTTCGATTGTTGAGAATGGTTCATCGACTGAATACATCAGCATACTTCAAATAAGTTATAATGGAAGTACCCCTGTGATCAAGAAAGCATTAACGGTGAAGGCATTTACGTAAAAATCATGTATACAAAAAATGTGAGTTGTTTAACCTCTTAGGCTTTGATTATTTCTTCTTTCAGATTCATCGTGAAACTAAGGTCTGGAATGCAAATGTCGATAACTCAGAGGTCAGCCGCGAGATAAGAGATCACCAACCAGATATAACAGCAGAAATCAATGCGAAATAGGATGCCAACAAGGTTTTAACTGTTTTCAGAATTTTGAGCAAATGCATCGGAATAAGCGGTTTTCCGGCAATCGACAGCTGCTCCTCAGGTATATATGGAAATTGGTTTGCGAAGACATGTGTTGGCATTGGAAGGGAAGTTGTTTGCCGGCAGTGTAAAACATTGCATAACGCATTGCGAAACCGGTTCTATAGAACGCCCAAGAAGAAAGTACGCACACATCGAAAAGCTTGTAACTCTTCATACTACAGACAGAGAATTTCAACACTAGAATTACAAAGAAATGCAGCCAGACTTGAATCAAATATCTTGCAACTTTCGAGAAAACTAAAGTGAAAACCCTAGTTGCATCTATTAATATACCTAAGAATATGAAAACAGCGCTATTACAGTCACTACAAGTTGCTCAAAGAAAATCTTTACGCGGAGCACGTTTGAGTTTATTAGTTTCACCCATTTGTACTCAAAATACTACCAATAACTACAATCCATGAACATGTCAAAATTATTTGCAGATATCCGACTGACTGGTTAATGGAGTGCCTTCTTCTACGTATCAAATCACCTGCTGCATATAATCATTTAAAAGCAGCCCAAATACTTCCATTGCCACATCCAGGAACTTTACGAAGACTTATCGAGTATGGATTCAGCGACGTTTCTTTCAAAGCCATTGAACAACAGTTTTTGAAACGGGGAAGACGAGATAGACAAGGAATCCTGATTTTTGATGAACTTCAATTGCGAGAAACGATGGACTTCAACAGAAGGCAAATGAAGTTCACAGGGTTTGTCGATTACGGTGATTGCAGTAGTGAAGCTATGCTTGAAGCAGAAAAGGGAAAGCGAGCAAATCACGCGGTGGTTCTAATGTACAGACCGTTTAATTATTCGTGGGTATGTAGTAGAAAGTCATTGGGTCGTTTATTTATTTTATTACTTATTATGTAACTTTATTATACATAGTTTTATTCATAATTACAGGTCCAGCCGATTGCAGCATTTGCTACACGTAATGCAGCAAAAGGACATGTGCTTAAGAAAATCATTGTCTTCAATTATGAAGTTGGAGGAGAGTGGTGCTGAAGTTCTCTGTGTTACATGTGACGGTTCAAAACCAAACAAATCGTTCTGGAATCTAATGGGGATATCTGGGTATTCTTCCGAAGTAATAACGTAATTCATCCAGCTGATGATAGTAGGTTTCTATACTTTGCTAGTGACGTTCCGTATCTCTTTAAATGTATTCGTAACCATTTTCAGAAATATTGTGAGGTGAAGGTGAGTAAACTATGTGTATTTGGTCAATTTTATTCGTTGTATCGGTCATTACCTGTCAATATATACTTTTTATAGTTCCTAGGCAATACGTTACGATACAGTTACTCCGAAAAACTTTTTAAAACCGACCAGGATCGCTTAGGTGGCTTAAGGAAGTGTCCGAAGTTATCCTCTTCTCATATATGGCCAAATAGTTTTGAGAAGATGATTGTGTCGCTTGCAACACAGGTAAGACCAATTCCTTTAACTCCACCAATTAAATTAATTTCAAGGTTTGATGTTTGACTAAAATTCTTAACTCTTCAGCCGCAGCGTCGCTACTGGACTAAATTTCTATCGTCAACTTAAATACAGCGACTATGGCGAAAATATGGCGAAATATGGATCTGAAGCGACAGAAGAGTTCACTCAGTTGATTAACGACGCTTTTGATTGTTTGAACGGGCGTTACAAAAAGGATGGGATAACCCCGGGCTCAGCAGAATTTTTGGTAACATTTTGAGATAAGTTAGGTTAAAGATCTACTATTGCACTATTGCAAATAATTATTTAGTTTACAGATGCTGGTGAAGTTTTCTGATATTCTTGCAATGGAAATGAATTGCCTTAATGCTAAAAAGGGTAGAAAGTTGGAATCACCATCATTTGCTACGAAGGAAACTGTTGGTGCACTGCGTGTTACCGTGAAGAGTACATTAGAAATCATTGTGTTTCTTGTGAATGATTTGGGATTTGTATACGTACTGACTGCCAAGCTCAATCAAGATTACTTGGAGGTGAAATTGAAGTAATTAAAATCTTTATCAAAGTTGTTGCAAGTATTTAAATATACGTTTGTGATTTTTAGAAATGTTTCGGACTAATAAGAGCATCCGGAGGACGGGAGGATCACCCAACCATAACTAATTCCATTCAACTTTACCGATTGTTAACTATTTATACGCCTGCCAAGCGGGCGCTTCGACTGTCACGTTTCAAGGCTAACCGATTTAATGAATTGTGGCCCGCTTCATTATCCGTCAAAGGTGTTTCATGAATTTTTGTTTCACTCAGTTGAACTTAAAATCGTACCTCTTATTAGAGATGCCTACATGTACGGTGGTATAGTCTTAGAATGCATAAAGGCAATTTCAGGTAGAGATATTGTTGGTATTGGATATAGCTCCGATAATCATTATTTTGAATTGTAAAATAGAATGATTCCGTATTACATAACTATGCGTTTGAACTTTTACGCAAGGGCTACGAAAAAAGACTTAGGGAGGGGCAAAGCAACTAAAAATAAGAGAAAAGAGTCAAAAGGTGTGTCGTAGGAATATTGGCTATTGTATGATTGGTGTAATTGTGAATTAAATTATCAAATAACTACAATAATTATGGTTTTTGCAGTAAATTTAATTCCAAGCACCATTCCTTCTGCACTACAACCGTGAGTACTCTCTTTGACAATACCATCTAGCGGAAAAGCTAGAATATGTCAAGAAATGTAAGGATTTGTTTGCTCGATGTTCAGACTTGTAGATGTAAGCGGCTTTGCTAATAGCATTCTGAAAATGCATCGATTAAGCAGTATTTTTGCTTCTACATATTGCTGTCTTGCAGCGCCACGATTCAGGCTACAAAATGCACACGACTTGCATCTGGGTATCACATTCGGACGTTATTATTTAGTTTGCCTAAGCGCGATAATATTAAATGTTTGCGTTTTATTGTTTTTCAAACTATTGGTAAATCATCAGTTAAAAACATCAGCTTTTTCAGTTGTGGAATTCATCTAGAAGCAATCAGTAGAGGTTGTTCCATCAGTAAGGTTTCTCAAAAACAAGGACTACTGCTCGTGGCCATCAGTTATCGGTACCAAGTTTAAAATACTAGATTTGTGACTTCAAAGCCTTCAGATTATACAAAATTGAGATGGTCTGAACTTAAGTGCCGTGTGTTTGAGTCGTAGGGTAGGTCAATTTACATTAGTTCCACTATGATGGCCGAGAACACGTCAAATGTTGAGAGTTCAGCATTTGAAGTTACTCCGGTTTCAATGAAAAATCGAAGCAGAGTTACTGATGGTGTTCAAAATAAAAAATGTCGACTCCCTCTGCCCATCGCTCCGTTAAGGTCATCAGTTTCTAGATTTCATCAATTACTCAATCTATGACGTAAATGTACAGATCCAAAGCACCGCTTATTTCAAATCGGAACCAGACGAAATGGACATTCCTATTTCCCAGCAGGAGGCATCAGCACAAGAGAATAGAACAGGTAAGCAGACAAAAATTCACCCGAGGAAACAGTTTGCGTTCATATCCTACCAGTTGACACATTTGAAAACTGGTAACTATTGAATGAATCAGAAATAAACTGTTAATACTGATTTTCCTATTTTTGTTTTGTGTATTTATTGACTAAAGGTATTAAAATGAATGTAAGTTGAAGGCAAAAGAACTGAGTGTGGTTGGCGGAAACAGACCTCAATTGATAACTACTCGAATACTCGAGCGATTAGTAAGCTTGGAGCTTAGCCTTAATTTGACATTCGCTGATACTGCGAAGCGAACAGAAGCTGATTTTAAAGGATAAAAAGTATTGAAACTGCTATAACGTGAGTATAAGGTGCACAAATTAATGTAAAATAATTTGTGAAATCTTCAGGGGTGTATCTAATTTTGGTATTTGGATTATGGTAGATTTTAACAAAAGGATAAGAGACGTTTACTTATAAGTGGCGTCGACCTCGCGTCATCCCCAGTACGTTCAGCTGCAACGTGCTGGGGATGACGACGCGTATGCCCCACATAAGTACATCTTGTACGACTGTCAACTCCTAACGACGAATGAAAAATGGCTGTAGATATTTATCTGCTTCAGGTAGCTGTGCTGGCAAACCGGACTTAGAGTAGCTAATGACCCTGGAGAGAATTAAATCTTTTGCTGTTGATTTCTCGATAGCGGCTGCCGTTTTTGGCATAACATATAATTGTTGAGATGTAATCTAATTTACAATTGCTTCAGTTGTTTGGTCTGCTGCTGTTGAGTTTTCCTTGTTTGGATGTCAACTCAAGGCATCAGCGTTGCTGTGAAGATCGGTCTTCCGGTATTCAACCGGAAACTGGCTGAGGTACAGATTCCAGTGATGAAGTCTTGTAGTGACGTAGGCTGGAAGTTGACTTTAAGACCAAATATAGTAACTAAAGGCTTATGATCAGTGATTAGGAGGAACTTACGACAACAGAGGTACTTGTAAAATTTCTTTATCCCGAAGATAATTGAGTAGGCTTCCTTTTCTATCTGGCTGTATCGCTACTCCGTTTGGGACAACAGTTTGGAGACGTAGGCGATAGGGCGCTCTGAGCTATCTAGATACTTGTGGAAGACTCCCATTCCTGTAGAGGAGGCATCACAACTAATGCCAACTGGAAGGTTAGGGTTGAAGTGCGCTAACACAGGTGAGGTGGAAAGCCGTTTCTTGACTTCTTCAAATGCCTCATTGTGCTGCTTAGTCCACTTCCACTGCTCTTCGCTTCTGGTAAGTCTATACAAAGGCGCGTAAACATCGGACAAATTAAGAATAAAATTTCCATAAAAGTTTATGAGCCCCAAGAATGACGTTAATGAGGTAACGTTTGCTGGTGCAGGTATCCGTAGGATGGCTTGAATTTTCTTGCTTGTGGTTTCAATGCCCTGGCTTGAAACACGATGCCCCAGGAACTCCACTGACGGTTTCATGATGTCGCATTTATCTTTACTTAATTTGTAGTTGTAGTCACGCATTCTGGACAGAATTGAACGGAGGATTGAAAGATGCTCTTCATCATTTGTTCCTGTTGTAAGGCTATCATTAATGTATGACCCAGTGCGAGGTATTCCTTTCAGCAAATTATTTCATGAACTCCTGGAAAATGGCTGGAGATGAGGCAATACCTTGCGGCAAGACGTTGTACTTGTATAACCCTCGATGGGTGTTGATCACCAGAAATTTCTTGCTGTCTTCATCCAGCTCAATTTGGTGATAGGCGTTGGAGCCATCTAACTTCGCAAACTTGTTACCACCACTCACACATGAGTAAAGATCTTCCGGAATCGCTATTAAATATTGGGCCACGCATAATTGGTTACTTGCAGTATTTTTAAAGTCACCTGTTATGCAACCCTCCCATCCGGCTTTGGCACGACGACCAACGGTGACGTCCCAATCTGAGTGCTCGATACGTTCGATGACGCCAGTATCCTCCATTTTCTGCAGCTCCTGATTGACCTTGTCACGTACAGCATACGGCAGGGGTCTGGATTTCAGGAACATTGGGAATCCATTGATAGATAGATAGATGGTTTTTATTGTGTTTTAGAAATGGCCACAGCCCACACACAATATAAGATATTGCTTTTACATACTGCTTTGAATGATAACAATAATAACAACAATAATATTTGTTAATGAATTAACATATTTTTGCTTAGGTAGATATTTTGAATGATATATGTTAAGTTGGTGATTTCCTTGGGTATTTCCTATGAGAATTACAAAGGCGTAGTAGCCTCTGAAGCTACTGTATAATGTATAGTATAAACTACACATATAATGTTTGCAGAAAAGACGTTGTTTTCATGTTCAGTCGTTGCAAAACGACTCCGAAATTGGTGTAGTGTTTGGGGTGGCATTTGAGACTTCCCTTCGCCTTTACTGTACATTCTGAATAATTCTTTCTTCCTGTAATGATCCAAGATTTTTTCTGGCGTATTGGGAATCCATTGTTCTACAGAATAATCTTAGCTTTGAAGTGGCGAATAGGATCAGTTGCTGAAGGTGGCTGAAAAACATCTTAATAATCATTCAAAATATTAGACAGTGACAATGATGGTGCTTGTGGCGCGGTAACGGCTTCACATTGCTGCTGAATGTCATTCCCTATTTAATTAGGACACTACAAAGTTATTTTAAGAATCGAAAATTTCGAATAATTAATGGTAGTGCGAAATCTGATTATTATAATATTGATAATGGAGTAACACCGGGGTCTTGTATGTGACCTTTGACCTTTACACTATTTATAAATGATATTGGTAACAGCATCTCGGTGAAATATTTATTATATGCTGATGATATAGTGTTATATGTTGACTGTACCAACATGAATGAAGGTGTTACAAAAATGAAGGACTGTATAAGCAAACTTGAGAAATGGTGTTTTGATAACTCATTAACAATTAATGTAAGTAAAACTAAAATGATGTATTTTTACAAATCTCAAGATTATAGAAGCAGGAATCAGTGCACTTCAAATCCACCAAAAATATTTATTAACAATGACGAAGTTGAATTAGTGGATGAATTTAAGTATCTAGGAATAAATATTGATAGTAGATTATCCATGAAAAATCATTACAGGCAGGTGGAAAACAAAATGAATGCGGCACTAAGTCGTATGTATGCACTTAAAAGAAAGTTATCAGAAAATGTGCTGAAAACTTTTCTCTCAGCATTTGTAATATCTAGACCCCGGATTTAGCTGTTTTTATATATTTTGCATCGGTAACTGTATCGTAATTTCCTTTTGGATGTGCAAGATATAGATGAAAATAGGGCCTTTAAGACCAGTTTGTTTCGGCATATACAGCATATTTTGCGATTTCAAGTATGCAGCATATGCTGCAACATATTTAAGCTATTTTTGCTACATA
>JAANSM010005482.1:0-10104 GCA_036850725.1 Orchesella villosa | reverse complement strand
AGAATATATGAGTACAATTTTTTTGGAGCAATGATGGGAATCCTCGAATAATAGAGTGTTTAAGTATTTGGATGTTCTCCTTGTACTGTTGATAGTGATATGATATAGTTTATCGAGAGTTTGGTCTTACTTTGCTAATGAATATGATGATGATCAATATATTCGCTTTTTAAAACAATTACTTGTAGAAACATTGGACTGATGAGGTATTCAATGGCAAAACATTCCCAAAGGCCCTCTACACCTTTCGCACGAGTTTCATATGTTCGTATATTTTTTCAAGTTTGTGTGATACTACTAATCTATATATGTGTGTACATACGTAAATACGAATTTCTTTTAATTTTGTGCGGTCGCATTAAAACAGCATCTACTTATCTCTTGAAAATGAAGTTAACACCTTTGTGCTTATTATTTATTAAATACATTATGGAAAAAGTATATCAGCGCTGTACTTTTCATTTTGCATTTTATTGTCTAACATATTCTGTCTAATTACAGCGAATTCAATTATGTTTCAACTCACAGTTGTTTATTTAAGTCATCATGATTGATAACAAGTTGGTAGAGAGGAACATGATGAATGATGAACAAGGGAAAGAGTTATGCCATTTTTTCCCATTCGGACAGATAATTTTATTAACTATATATAGAATCAACTTGTAACATGTGTGCATCATTTTAGCCGCTGTAGCACTCAGAAACTTGCAATATAATAACTACGAACAACTACTACTACTAACATCCCTCATGATTATAGTAGTTGATACATGTGAAAGTTAGTCAGAAAATAGAAAATAATACTGTTTTGTCATTGATATTCAAAAGTAATAATCAACAGAGAATTTATAAGAATTTGTATTTTTATATTTATTTACAGACTGAACTTAAATGTATATATACATATATAGACAGCCACACATGAATAGCGAGATTATAGTGATGTTTTTGAAGTTTTACTAATCAAACACTCATTAATATTCTCTCTTCAAAACCCCCTCTTTGTAATTTGTTAGTCATTTTACTTCACAATGTAATTTGCTATGCAATTGCTTGATGCATTTTAATGTGACCGATGATTGCATTTGATCAAATATTTTACCCGGAAATACGCTCCAGTTCATCTTAAATAATTGAGGATGACACCAGGTGAAAAGTCATGACCTAAAAAGACAACTAGACTTCCAAATAGAGTTAAATGCAAAGCCTTCATTAAAGAAAACTCTCACCTCTTGTCATACCATTCCCACAAAAAGTTTTAAATTGAGTCCGGATATAATTAGTAATTGTTTTCCCGTCTGAAAACACGATGGCAGAATACAAGTCGCTATTGAATTACTGACAAGAACTTGAAGAGTTCTATGAAGGAATTCTTAAAAGTCTCCAACAAGTTCATTTGAAGAACTCTTCTGTTCCTACCTGAACTACCCGTGCATGAAGGTTTTAGCTGTAAAGAATGGAAAATGAGGTTTACCTCTACCACCACCACCACACCTTTCTATCTTCTACAATTACGAATGTTGAGAAAGAAGATCATCATGCTATTCTAGTGGTGGCCTCTCCTATTTCTAGTACCTGCTGCACCTCTCTCCTCTAACTAACTTTGTTCTCAATAAGGTTAGCAAGTGGTAATCGAGTGGAAAGGGAGAAGGTGCAGCAGGAGTTCTTCTCTCCTTTTTTTCTCTATCCTAAATTGACTTACTTAAAGTTTAACAGCCTTTTCCTCCACATCCACTTCTCTTTCACTTTTCTGCACACACATGCCTTTTGGCTCTTTTTCTCTCTCGTCTTCTCTCTCATGGCTAATTTGAGGCTCAGCCAGGATTTCACTCGAGTTGAGAGCAAACGGGGAAAAAGTATGTCGATTGGATAGGAGTAACATAACAGTGCAACTTTTTTTTCTTGAATTTCATTGAGCTTTCCTCAAGGCAACTGTTACAGTTGATCGTCTCCATAAATAGTAATTTACGTCAGGAAAGCTAATAATATTGGTTTGCTCCTCGTGGCTATATACACACGAAAGTAGGGAAAGGGAAGAAGGGTTGAGAAAGAAACTCAATAGGATTTTCAAGAACTGCTATTTTTCTTACTTTTGGCTAATTTTCTTATATTTCCCAAAGGAAACGTCAAATATCCCTAAATTCCTTTCATTTTTCAGCATTTTTCGGCGTAATCTGCTTCACAATTGCCATCTGACTGAAGGCCACACACATAGATATTATGTTGCTTCGATTTGCTAACGGGTGAAAAGTGCAAAGTCAGTCTTTGGTGATGCAAGGTAACAATGTAATAACTCTGATTTGCATTATTAAGCGCACAAGGGCAAAAGTATTATGCAATATCTTTGTGTATTTCTATCTCTCTTATCACTAGAGTGCACTTTATTTTATCGTCTCGTTGCAAGTACGTTGCATAATAAGCAAACTTTTCTCAAGGAATTTGCATGGATAAATTCAAATGATATGAGTTTCGTCTGGTTTGCTGGGCTTTCCACTGTAATCAAGGGAAAAAATTATGTTCCAAATTCCAAATCTAAATGAAAATAAGGTATATAGTTGCATGGCAGACAAGGTTGACATCAAACATAACCAATAACTTTTTTATGTCAGAGATATGAAAAGTTGGAGAAGCACGACGAAATCTTCTCATTTTAAGTTTGCAATGGCGGAAAGCTATCTGTTGTCTGAGTTTCTTTTTGATCTGAACTGAATTCAAGTCTAGACTTAAAATAATATTGTATTCTTTGAATCTCCCTTTCTCTTCTCTCCATTCGCCTTCATCATAAACGAGAAAGTGAAAATTGTACTTATTATTTTTGCTAAATAACTAATCGCAATAGGCAATAACCAACAATATGTAATGAGAACACAACTGAAACTAATTTGTTTTGTTTATATAGTTCATCTTTTATAAAATGAGAAAAGGTTGTGAAGGAAGGATTGGGGAGGTCAGAATTGAACTTGCGGCACATGCTTAAAGTAAATACGGAGCGTTCGCATTAGGCTTATTATGAGTCATGCCATAAGATAGGAACGTCTGAAAGTAAACTGGCATATTGGATGAAATGGGAAGTGGTTCACTTACATGACTCTTAGTAACTATGAAAAAGAAGACGCCGAAGGTCAACCCATCGTCGTTTCCAAACAGACTTTTAAATTAATATACAAATCTCTCGAATATTCGTCTCACAGTTCAAACAAAACTTTGATGTGTATTAACCATAATATTGAATTGAGCTAAACTTCAAATGGCAATTACTATGAGTATTTAGATGTGTCTGAAAAGTCTACAAAAGTGGTACTTAGAATAAGTATGCATACAAATACACTTTTCAATCGTTGCGTAAAAGGCAATTTACAGGGTCGACAAGAAGATATTTTGAGAGGCAATAAGTTAGTCAACTGTATATTGTAGGTTTGCTTTCCAGTCCAAAGCATATAGTCAAAAGAAATTTGAATTTTGAATTGGAATGCATAAAATTTGTAGACATAGCATAATAAAAAGTATTATATGAATCGAGATCAANTTGTAGACATAGCATAATAAAAAGTATTATATGAATCGAGATCAAGTACGTACGAAAGTATTGACTACGTCTGCCACGTGTGCACGTGGCTGAAGGATGGCTAACCCCCTTATTCATCCGTCTATACAGTTCTTATTTTCCATTTCATGTAATGTTTGTAATATGATTTAGCACTTGAAATGAAAAGCGAAAGTAAATACGTGTACATCATCACATCACGTCGTTTTTTATAATTGGGAATCTCTACTCATGACTGAGACTTTACTCCCACAGAAGACGTTCTGTTGAGTGAATTTCATTCCCAAAGGTGTAGAACCCAAATTCAATTAACCACAGCTCAACGTCAACTTATTAAATTGACGAGTGTTTGATTCATTGAACTGAACAGGCTGCGATGTGCAGATTTATGTATATACAAATATTGCAATTGGCTATTTTGGTTGCAAAGTTTGGATATATGGATAATTATGGATATAATTAGTTTGCAAAGAAATCACTGGTGTAAAATAGAAACCCCAATACTAAAATCCCCTTGAACCCAAACCCCATCAACCGTTGTTGTATATCAAAAGTTAAAAAAATGGACGGTTGATCTCATAAACAAATTTTTTATCAAGTCTGCTGTATCCCATATTTTTTGTAAGAACTTCAACAAAAATAGCTGCATGAAATCAAACAAATCATGTCTTTCCGGTTTCTGCCGCCATTTTATTGCTGCCTATTATTTGCAACTGGAATTTAAGTTGACTTCAAAAGTCCCTGTACATTTACATTCTTTGTTTTTTCTCTACCGGAAATGAAGGGCTGTCTCTTTGGAGCGTGTGTACGAGACACTTACTCATTATAAGTTATTATTAAAAACCAGGAGAAAGTAATTTAAATAAATGAATTGAGTTTTACATGCACCCCAGCACTGAATCATTCTAATTTGAAGAAAGAAAGACTCATAAATACAGAGGTAGAGGGAAAGCATAGGGTTGGAGCTTAACTTGACTGGGCTGAAGTATAGCGACTTGTGACATTCTTAAAATGTCTCCGCAATGCGAGGGCAGTTCTCATAAAAAATATTCTCATTGCTCCAATCAATGCTCACGCACGCATGTATAACTCGTACATACGAGTTGGAATTAGCTTTTAGAATCTTGAGAATAATATTCCCATCAAAATAATTTCTTCGTGGGAACTTGATGGAAAACGGTGCACTGTTTTTTGCAACTATAGAACATTCTTTTCTTTTCAAAATTTACGGTCACATAAAACGGAAGTGACTTGAGGAATTTCCCAATGCATATCTACATAACTACATAGAATATTATGCTCATGCTTGAGACATTTCCCTTCCTGTTGAATCATTGAAGAGGAGGACATGAGGCTCAGATATATTATGTTAAATGTGTAATTTCAAGAAGAGGAAGGGGAAAGAAAAACAACCTCTCTGGAGTCATGTCCTTTCGTCTTTACACATTTTTATGAAACATCTCATAATTTTTATGCGGAGGAAAAAAGTCGTTAAAAAGCTTGTAAAAATTATTCCGTTTTCCACTTCTTGTCTGCATTCCTTTTATTGTAGTTCATTTTTTAACTTATATGGTAAGATGTGTTTTATTGCAAAGTCACTAGGAATTCCTAGAACTGTGTCATGTTGACTGGTAATAGTAAACAGCGATTAAAAATGATGCAATTGCATAAAACGCTGTTTTAAGTCATTTTACCCCAAACTGTAAAAGTTCATCTAAGCCACTCAACTGTACTTTGACTTGGTCACTTGTGATCAGCAGTTTGGTCTGTTTTAACTATCATTCTTGCTCTCTATATAGGAATTCAACTTTGCAAAAAGGGCTGTACTGAGTATGCTTTATAGAGAACAGGGAAATATGTACGACACATAATAGTTTTCATATATATTTTTGGTTTTAATAAATTGAAAATTCGAATGTCATTAAAAAATACCAGAATTCTTAAAATAGAATGTGGATTGTTTCTAACAAGCCCAAGCAAACAAAATCCAATGCAGATTGTATATATATAACCATGAACACACCTGGCCTGGTACAATGTAAATGTAATCAAGAAAGCGTGTACTGAGGCAATGAAGTCACATCCGCTCCCAACCTTTTGTTCATACCCCTTTCATTTTCGTAGCTCAAAACTAACTCGTGCTTTAAAAACTCAAAGTTGATGGCTTGGTCGGGCTTAATTAATTTCTCGGCTCTCTGTCAATTCTCGGGTTTGAAATTGTATCCGAAAGGACCACACGGCTTTGTTATTTATGTATATTTATTTAAGAAACAATACACAATAGGTAATTTATAATACCTATATAGTCCTTATACTGGATGTGGTTTGGATATATCCTTCTTTTCTAGTGTATTTATGTTTGAAAGGATTTTGAACTGCATTTGATTTAATTTGCATACAATTCCTCAGAAGAACGTAGACAAACACACACACCTTCAAAAAGCTAATAATAACATACATGTAAGGGCAAACGCAATGAATTGACGCTATAAGCATTCCGTGATCTCTACCCATTTACAACTTTCCTTTTCTCTCTCTGGAAAAAAGGATTGTTTTCTCTGTTACGATTGTGAACGAGTGTGGCTGACACTGATGGAAGTGAAGTCAGTCAGTCAGTAGACGCATATAAATGGGCCACTTTGGTACAGATAATAATTTTCTCTTTCTTCCTTTCTTTCCCTCTCCCATGTCCTGTCCTAACCATATACTGCACTTTATATAAGTACATGTTGCTACAATGCTCTCTTCCGGGGCAATATATATTGGAATAGTGAAATGGAATTAAAATACCTGGAAAGCTAAAGAAGGAAGTGAGAAACAGATTGAAATGCTGGGAGAGAGCGGTGCTCGTGTTAATGGAATATTTCCTTTTCCATTCCCCATACTCTCCGTGTCATTTATTCCTTGATATGTGATTTGAGATTCCGCAGATCAAAGCAAAAGAAAGTAATAAGCGATATCACGAAGGAGCCTGTAAAGAAGGAAGAAGGTATACACGTTCTTCATCATGCAACTGCTTCATCACACCAAAAAAATTATTGAAAATCAGACAAACATTGGAAATGTCTAGGATAAACGGAGCTGTTCTCTTGCTCAATATCCAATTTCTCTTATTTGATTCATATCTTCGGCCTTTTGCCACCGCGAGCGAAGATGATCGCACCGTATTTTTATTAAGCCAAAGCCGCTTACAGCTTATATAAATAAGCTTCCTACGTGTAACGTGTGTGTATTTAATGTGATCCCATGTCCAGACATTTTTATCAAAGTGAAACAAAGAATAAGTATAAAAGGTCAGCAGCTTTCCTTACAAAATATCCAGGATGAAGGTGATTGTGTGATTGAAATCAGGGACAAAGAAAAAAAATAATGTAACTAATGTACTTTCCCATTTTCCCATATCTGTCCATACTTACCCAGCTACTATAGTTCTAGAGCTTTAGTTTTGTTATTACTAAAAAAGCAGCAACCTCTCTTTCGTGACATTTGATCATTTTCCAAAACAAGAGCAAAAAGAAAGAGGAAAAATATGTTAAAGTTTTTTTTAGAAGGAAACAACTATTATTGTTATTGTTATAACTCTTATACTTACGACGCTATACTGTATTATTTCAGTTGTGTAGTTTGGTTTTGGGTTCACTCACTTTTTGCTAAGTGAATTCGTCTATATATATCGTGGGTGGTGTGAGGGTTGGTATATATAGGAAGCTAAGCAGGATGACGACGGTGGTGGTGGTGAGTAGTGAGAGCAAAGGGAAAAGTAAAGGTGGGCTCATTTATCACAAAAAAATGTTTTTAAACAAGACAAGCAAAAGAGAAAGGGCCCCGTCTGCCGCCCATATCCTAATGGTAGAAAAAGAACTGGTTTCTGGTTAGATTTTGTATTTGTATTGAATTGTGCTTCGTCCTCTACAAAAAAGGTCATTACTAACAGGGCCAGACGATTTCGTGTGTGTATAGTAGACATATAGGTTGTTAGAACGTTGGAAGAAAATGTTCCTTTAAAAAAATAATACATGTGTTTTTGCTCCATTGCCTTTTTGACTAGACTTCGACTACACCATTTTGTCTGTGTGCAGGTGTAGAGAACTGGGCTACGAAGAAAATCTTTGTCTGTTGCTTAAAAGAAGAAGAGAAGAAAAAAACCAACGTTTTTTACAAGACATGAAGACATTAGTTGCCAACATAAATCTAGGTGAACAGCCATCATCATCATCATCATCACAATCATGTTCCTTTTTACAAGGAAAAAGAAAGTCAAAAGAAGGAGCACAGTAGGTCTTTAAGTATCTCTCTCGTATGAGCAATTTCCCACAGCTGATGTGTTTTATGTGTGCTTATGCTGTGTCGTTATTTAGAGCCTTTGTTGTGTAATGTCATCGTCATCATGATGTATGAAATGATCTAATGCAGATTTCACTTTTTGATTACTTTCACAATATTTTAGAAAGTTTTGGGAACAGAGAGAAAGATACTTCTTTTGCAACATTTTTATTGTTTTTCCTCCTAAGGAATTCAATATCGAAGTCAAAATGAAATGTTCTGGAGAAATGTAAAGAGTATATTGTAGGTATAACTTTGTACGCCATAATATCAAACAACTCCATCGTTCTATATATTCTTCATTTCTCGTTCTCCAAATAGATGACAATTTTCTTCTGCCCCGTGATGATGATGACAACGATTTTCTGGGCGCAGTGAAGCGTCATGAATTTTCAAGAGCTTCTCTCTTTCCCTTTGTTCCACCGATTCATTATAATTCTTGGAAAAGTAATATGGAGTTGTTCCTTAAAATTGTCTTTGGAAGATGCGCGGAAGAGCACAAAAGGATTCTTATGCTCTGGTTTTACCTTGCTTCGAAAATTGAAAACTTTTTGGAAAGAGAACATGTTGTAACTTCTGTTTAATTTCCACATTTTCCTCTTCTGACTCTTCCTCGCCATTCCTTCCCATCATCATGATGCTTATGATGCTACTTCTACTTTTGTTCCCATTTCTGGAGCAATAGAATAGCAAAATGCTGTGCCATATAGTCATCTCTCCAGCTGTTTTAAAGAGGACGCGTACAGATGATAATGATAGAGAAAAGAAGGAAAGTGTATGGCAGTCGATGAGCCATGGTCAAATTTAACTGTTTCTCTCCCCATATTCCCATCCAAAATTCTTACATGTAAACTTTTTAAATTGTCTCTGGAGACCTGAAAGCACCACTTATTAAGTTGGAGTATCGAAGACAGGAAAAAAGTTTGATGTATTTTCATTTCTCTCTCTTCTGTACATATTATTCTATGCCTATATATTTATATGGAAAACTATATCATAGTATCATTCATGGGTGAAGAATGGGTCGAAAATCAAGGAAAAGTTGGGAATAAAAGGTGCAATGACTTTGTGTCACGCTGTGAAAGGAAATTGTCTTGTGTTTTTGCTCCCAACTCCGCCCCTTCCTCTTGGCTCTGGCTTCTGGTTCCGAACATGATGAAAAACCTTTAGTGTTTTGCATTTGCTCTCCGTTATGTCTGTCCTTTTTCGCTCCAGATGATTATTCATGTGATGAACACCGCGCAGTTCTTGGGGGTTTCTTCAAGCAATAAGAAGAAGAGGACTTCTTGACGGTAATGTGAATTTGGTAGGGAGATTTTATTCACACTTATTTCACATTGTCAACAGCAAAAACAGTTATCTCTACACACAAAACATAATGTTTAGGAAACCGTACAAATCATTGACTAGCTCCTTGGGAGACATTTCAAGCTCAAGTGTGACCACCAAAGAGACTTGTGTGGAGATAGAGATGAGCTTTTGGGACTCCAAAAGCTTGACTACAAAGGTGGTGGAGAAAGAGAGAAAGGAAATTCGATTTCCCTTTGTTTCATCTACAAAAATATTGTTCATGCGGGTACAACAGAGGCACATACAACATAGAAAACTCCATAAAATAATCTTGAGAATAAGGAGTCGAACTGATTGTGAGATATATATATATATATATTTACTTTAGAGGATGAAGATTTGTGTTGGTAGAGTCAAGCAAAAAATGAGATGGTAGATGACAATGTCGATGTCCTTACCTTCCATCCATTCTTTTTAGTTCAATAAACTTCTCTTCTTCTTCATCATCATCTTCATATTTCATTTTCTTCCTTTTTGTTCCCATTATAATGTCTTCTTTTCTTGAAGAAACCTAAAGAGTGTCTCTACAAATCTCGAGTATTACTGGCTGAACTAGAAAATTTTGCATGAAAAACGGCTCATATGTGTGAGGAGAAAGTTTTGTAGGACATTTTCAAGTTGTTTAATTCTTCTCCTATCCTTATGATATGGAATGTACCTAACTAAACTAAGGTAGATATCCTTTACATGGAGCGATGAGAAATATAATATGTTGGTTTAGGACAGTTTGGTTTGCTACCCAACCTTTTTGCTCTAACGTTTTTGTAGTCAGTCAGGTTGACGAGAAGTCACTTTGACACCGTTTCAAGATGATGTCAAATTTGTATACAAAAGTGACACTTGACCAAAGTGACATCGCAATAGGGTAAAAGTGACACCACGCGAAG
>JAANSM010005481.1:0-10105 GCA_036850725.1 Orchesella villosa | reverse complement strand
ATTAAATTGAGATTTGAATCGAATTGGAGCTCCAGAAACGAAATAAACTGAACTTCATGTTATCCACATTACATTACATTTTCTTATATGTTATACGCTATCTTTTTATGATTACAATCAACAATATGACATGTTTTTTGTTCTAATGAATACACAAAGCCTAAAACTGTCCAAATATGGGATTGAAACTTTGCAGACAAAATCACGAATTGTGATGCTTCCAGGCAGCTAACAGCCAACATAAAAATTTTTCATGGTGTTTTATTCATAAAAAAAGCATTCCCTCTGGGAGATTCCGTTCGAACTCCCCTGTTTCGCAACAAGACAACAAGGCTCCTTTCTGTCCAAAATATATTGTTTGCGCAACATGTCATTTGTTCTTTCTGGCTGTTATATTGCTCTTTGTTAGTTCATCTTTAGGTTTTGCCTCAACCATCTTGCTACACTGTAGAGTTGGCATTAATTATTTCTTCGGAATATCTAGGAAAGTCTCGACCCACGTGGAATCCAGTACATTTCCATACTTCCATAACAAACATTTTTTGTTCAATTGCTCTCCTCAGTTTGGTCACTGCATCACACAGCAAGTCTCAAAAAATGAATATATCGTTTAAGTCTGATTGCAAAAAAGTGGTCAGCAGCAGCATATTGTAGGCCTAATGAGGAAGTCACTGCAGGTGGTCAATTGTTGCATTTAATGTAATTGGACAGTGATGTCTAAAGTGATATGTCCACTATACATAAAGAGGAGGAGGATTTTTAAGAATACATGTCGCTCATCGTAATCAAATCAAGGTGACTTGATTTCTCCTTATTTGAGCACATGAATCAAACTGAATACGATCTAGTTGCAAATGTTCTTCTTTTCATGAAATGTATCATGTTACATTTCCAAAATGAAATAAACAAAAATAAAATGTAAGAACAACAAAGTTTCTTGATATCGCACTGGAAACATAAGTATATAAGAACAATAAAATGAGTTAAAATATTAGTTCATTCTATGTCAAGAGCTTATATGACATGCTCTTCTTTTCATGTCGCCAAAGAAAGGCGATGCAACATCTCCGTTATTTCACGGTCCTTTTTAAGTTTATAGCGAATCATGGTTTAACGAAACTTAGTAGTTGCTAGAAGGAGTAAAAATTTAAGTGAAACGCAGTAGGGAAAACAGCATGATGCGCTATTCTCTATATTCTATATAGAGTCTCTATAGTTCTAGCTAGACCGTCATACAACACTTGATTTTTACGATCCACTCCGAACATAATGTTGGGTGATTTACATGTACAAATTTAGCATTTGCAAAATGTGATAATTTTTATGGCATGCCACAAATCCCTCAAACGAAGAACAAGACAGGAGAACGCAAATTATGCTCTACTTGCTATACAACTTGATATCACGTATGTATATGTAAACTACAAAGTTCAAACCCTTGCATACATAGTATACTAATAATGTACATATTATGTACAATGCTACATATAACGCATCATAAACATAATCTCATTTTCACGATAACGAGCATTCTTTCTCGCTAGTTGTTATTGTGGAGAAGCAATCATAAAAATCTTGGACACACTTATTGAAGCAAACAGCAGAAAATGTGAAGAGAAAACGTGGTTTCAGCTTACCTAAGTATACATAATACTAAAGAATTTTACAAGCAAGCTTTGTAGTAATTATTACAATGGAGCTTTCATACTCTTTTCAATTTTTCCTTTAGGAATTTGACTTTGAGTCATCGCCAGTAGATTTGTGGACATATTTATTTAGGGGTACTTTTTAGAACGGAATCAACGAGGTTGGGCAAAGTATTCCATTAAAGTTCTATTCCTTAAAGTTTAAAGTCCAGTAGCTGGCCATCTTACTCTTGAGACATCCTACTTTTCTAATTTATTCTCGTGTTCTCCTCATTCGGTAGCTACAGCTATACTTTTGTAAAGTTCTTATATAAACTTGACTTCATGTACCCCGAAGCTGTGACTCGTTTTAAAGACGCTGCGAAATGTTGAGTTGATTCATATTCAACCACGTGTAGACTAGGTTTAGGTTATTCTATTATCACCAAATATGGCTGGGTAGATAACACGTTTCTA
The DNA here is from genome assembly GCA_036850725.1 of Orchesella villosa. NCBI lineage: Eukaryota > Metazoa > Arthropoda > Collembola > Entomobryomorpha > Orchesellidae > Orchesella > Orchesella villosa. Next base: position 8,003 of record JAANSM010005481.1, on the reverse strand, counting down.
GTTACCAACTAATAATACTCGTATAGGTAATGTCAGAAAAATTCCCTTGTCGAGACAGTTTTAAGTACCATTTCTCAAGTGACTAATTCCAATTATTGCTGGAAAAAGAGCAGCAGTAGCGAAATGGATTTTATTATCATAAACAAATTCGTTCAGACGTCATTATATTTTCTTAGTTTTGTATCTAATTGCCTGTTGTTCATCGAAAGCAATGGGTGGTATGGTGCTAAAAGAGGAATTTTGTAGTTCAGCTGCAAAAATAATACTCAATGTTTATGTTTCAAATTTCATTCAAGGAGACGTTTTCCATTAAGATATACAGACAGGGCTTATCGACACCATAACTACTTCACTTTATAGCCCTTCCTTAGTTTTAAGCTGGAAGAGAGACGTAATAATGATACGATTGCGAAAGTATATAACAATAAAGACGCATTTGTTTACAGCAGTTAACTCGGAGATTGAAGTTTTTACTGATGCTCCCTCAAATATACCACACAAGTAGTTGCAACATATTAGGTACAGACAACAGAGAGCGAATATTATTGCAATTATTTTTCACTAATCCGTTCTATGAACTGGATGCAATAATAGTAGCAAAACAATTTTCTGGGCATAATGGTGTAAAGCCACTTTCGCAAAGTGACTCGGGAGTGACGAATGAGCATTAAATGATGATTTGTATTCAAGCACAGGCAATGAGAAGATATATTCATGCCGAGCCAGAAAAGTAAAATTGTCTAAATTTTAGGGTCACACACGTAGTTAATAGTTATAATGGTTTGTAATATAGTGGGACATATTTTTTTAGTTGCTTCATGCCAATAATTTAAACATTTTTTTGACTGCTCCAGCGCATTACTCTGCTCTATCCTATCATCATATTTGGCAGGCAAGGCATCCTGTAAAAATATTTACACAACCAACAAGCTTCGTAGTCTCATCTTTTATCGTGCTCTGACTAGCAACAAAGATCATTTGACAGGGGGATCAATATCAATAGGAATTGATGAGATGCTTCAACATTTTTTTCCTTGTCCCAAAATATATGGATCACCTCCTGTAATCTTAACATCTTTTGGGAATCCTAAGCCATCAGCTGAAAATGCAGTTCTAAGCATATATATCTTTAAACACGATTGGTTTTCATGAACTGACATTCCGTCAAGGGGGATTGACACGAATTCGGGGAAGGTTTTAATAATCAAGAGAAGGAAGAGATAAGAATATTTTTGCTATAGAAATAAGAGTAATAAATCTTAAGAATTATTTGGGGACACAGCTGAAATTTAGTAATAATACATAGTTTAGACCCTAGAACAGATGAAACATGGGCCGTGGGGAGGAAATTCCTGAGTTTGCAGGTTACCCCACAAGTATGATATGTGTGACATTTTTAATATTACGTCCTAAAATATTTCGACTACGAACTGTGACATTGAATCTTGCATTTGCATACTTGAGAAACTTTTGGGTACCCAAAGACAACTATACTCCCCCGTCCCCCGCTGTTCATAAACGTTGGCTGCGGGCCTGAACATCTTTAGGAATCGAAAATATACGTGTATGTTTAGGAAAAGTATGCAGCTGTACTTTGATGTAAATGTTGAAGATGTACTTTGGTTTTGCTTAAATGTACATGACTTTTGTGGAGTTATTGAGTGTATATACCCCTTATATAATATATATATGTACATATTATAATGTAAAATATGGTGTTGGAAAAGACAGAGTTCATTCGACTTTGGTTTCCCGGATTATTTTGGCACACGTTCCCCACCACTATTCTGTTTTGCTGCGATGCATGAGTGACTCACTAGCATCGGCTCTTGGTCGGTCGTCGCTATATAATTTTAAAAAGTTAGCTAGACACTTATCCTATATGCATTGTATTGTACTCAAGCCAATGCCAGCGTTGTTGATGATGATAATAATATTGGAGACAGGGAATGATTCATCAACCTTACCGTGGCTCTCTACTCACTACTTGCGCTTGTCTTTTCAGCAAGTGAAATGAGTATATTACCCAACACACTAAAAACTGATAACTCTCATTAGAATATATATATATATCTATGTATACAACTATGAATTTTATTCGTGTGGAGTAAGTTGTAATTGAAATGATAAACGACCGCACACACATTTACATATATTCATACGAATGTATACTTTTATGCTAAACTAACTGTGTGGATGAACAAATGATGACGATGACGGTTCCTCGCGAGAGAGGTGAACCATTAATCTGCCTTCAGGTTTTTGTATGCTTATTGAACCATAATATAACAATTTTTGAAAGGAAAACAATGAGTATATGGTGTGTTGGTTGCCAGGCCAGTGCTCACTCCTCATTTTATGCATTTGTCATGATGAGGTGGATGAAATGCATTTTTATACATGTTGTCATTTTTACTGTTATCTTTTCGCGGAACACCGCACCCCAGCCTACACTCAAATTACGTTTGGCGTATCATCTCGGACTGCTCTACCCTTGCATGCTCGCACTCGCATTGCGTATATGTCATTATTTTTAGGTGAGAGAAGGTCATCATCGCATATCCCTATCATCTAATATACTCCACGTAAATCTGAAGGATCTCCTTTTTTTAGACACGCTGTCACCGAAATACTTTTTGGCGACATCGATTTCTTCCTTGGAAATCGACTTATGTCTTCCTTTTACATTTTAAAACTCACACCTTTTCGTAGAAAGATAAAGATGTTGGAAAGGTCGCAGTTTATTTTAGATTATGATCTCAAGAGAATCAGCTGCATTTTGGGGGAAATGACGAGAAAGGAGGACAAATAATAACGTGCTTCTTCCTTTCATCCACTCGTTTTGTGGTGTCACACACATTTTTCTCTTTATCTCACTCAGCAGACTTCACAGCTGGAACAGCTGTCTTGTTTCAATACATTCGTCGTTTTTTTTGAAAAAAAAAGTCGGCACTGTATACAAACAAATAGCATACTATATGTATACCTGTCCGAGATGACTCATTCAGCTTTTAAAATCAAGCCGGCTTTCTATTTTCCATGATAGCTAACAAGAGTGGGAGATTCAGAGAAGTCATGGACACTTAGAAAGAATTTTGCGAAACCATAAATTTTAGTATTAAAAGATGTGGGTTGGATTCGGAGAAAAATACATTTACATTCAGCTAAAAAGGAGGAAAGATTGTGAAGAACAAAGCCTATTTTCAGAACCATTTTGTGGGAAGATATAGCCTTTGTGCATACGTGAATGTGCACCATGACAATGTAAACTGTGTACGTGAGACATTGCATCCAAGTTGGACTAGGTTAGCAGGTCTGTTTGTAATAAAAGACGAGGAGGAAGGAGGGGTGGATGTGGATGGCTCCAAGTGAAGCAACAAGTACAAAACCCATTATGATCAGATCATCTTGGAAGCTAATCGTGTTGGAAAAACAACTGTTTGTAGAAGAAAAGAAGTAAAAATAGAGAAGGAGAGAGAAAGCCATTAAAACCAGGAGGATAGGCCGCAAAGAAATATGTAGCGATAGGGAAGACATACTTATACATGTCGCATTTGAATCGGTGAAGATGGATTAGATTTTGGACTCATTTTGGCTTGTGGCTTTGTACTTTTGCAAACAGCTGAACATGCTCAGAAGGTTGGCTCACAGTTTTCACTCAATATACATTATCTATTTCTTGTCACCAGCCTTTTGTAAGTTGTACACTTTAACAAAAGAAAGAAAAGCATAGAATCATGTTGACTGGATTAGGGGAAACCCTCACACGATTATCATTATCAGTTTTTCTGTAAGTCTATGGGAGGAGAGCTAAAGATTTAGCTGAGAAAACATGTTCTCCCATGTTTCAAAAGAGACGTTTTATTTTTTCCAAACGAATCTTTTCCTCATGAATGCTTTAAAATGTATTTAGCCACGCACATATATTGGGAATATACATAATATACTTATCTACTTCTTTTCTTGCTTCCTTGTTCTTGGTCGTCAACAAATCTGAGTAGTGATTAAGCCATTGTAGCATCCCATTTTGTGCAACATGCAATGGTGTATGAAGGAAACGGTGTAAAAACAGACGTTTAGAAAAGTACATACTGATCCCTAAATTTCTTCAGTGGGCTTTACTTATACATGCATATATATATATATCTATATATTATATTTTCTTTTCACACCGTTGAAACTCCTGTTTTCTTTCAACAAAATTCGAGTTGATTTGAGCCAGTGCGTACTCGCTACTCCCCTATTTTTCTTAAATGTCAACTAGGCAAAAAGTTCCGATGAAGCACGAGCATCTCAGTTTGAAAACGGCAAGTTTCCGAACAACAACATGATCAGTATCACTAGACTCAACTCTTCATGCTTATTGTGTATTTTGGCAAAACAAAATATTTAAAAAGTTACACGAGAGAGTTTTCTCTTGCCAAAATTTTATGTATTGTAGCAAGCAACTTTTATATAAGCTTTAGGGCTAAAGATTTTTGTGCATTTTTTTGTTGAATACAAGACTGCTCGGCTTTTTCAAGATGAGTTGATGCTCCGTGCGAAGAAATATTGGGGTGTCTCTAAATTCAGTGCAAAGCAGTGAAGTAGTACGGGAGTAAACTTGGACGATTATTATTTTCCCTATCTTCCCTCTCCATCAGTTTCCCGTGTTTTGGTTGAATTCATTTTTGGACCATCGTTATTCATTTTTCTAAGCATAATGTGAACCGCATTCATGCCTTTTTGATAAGTATATGTGAGGATTTCTTTGTCACTTTGAACGGAGCACGAAGAAAGAGTGTTTCGTTTTTGTGAAATGTGAAGAGTAGCAGGGGAATGTGACAAAAAATAGTTTAGAAATATTTTGGTGAAGAAATATGTCTGTGTTAGCAAAAGAAGAAACCTTTTTTTGTTTCGCTTTTAGGACAGAATATTATGCCAGTTTCAAGTGAAGTGAGCGTAGTTATATATATATGATACAAATACATCAAATGTGGGCTAGTGGTTATTGAGCTGCACTTTGGAAAGCTGTAAATTATTGTTCAAGTATAAAACTCCTGCCGCCTCAATTGGGAAAGAATACAAAAAAAACTTGTAAAAAAATTCCCTCTAATACCTCTTCTTCCCAACTAAATGTGTGAAATGACTACTGTTGTGAATGGGAGTTACAATATCCAAACCAGTGGATCCTTGTAAGTTATTGGAACTCGTAAAACGTAGAATTCCTATCCTCGTCTCATGAATGCACATATATCCAATCCAATCTGTGTGGGATTTGTTATTTCTTGGAATTTATTTTGTTTGACGAGAAATATCCTTTTACATTAGGAGAGATAGAGAGAGAGAGAGAGGAATCTATGTAAATGGTGTTCAAAACGTAAGATGAGTATGAGTATGACGATACAACCAATTTTTTTGTCATGTTCAGTGATGCATTTCATTTTTACAACACCCATTGATTATCACAATCAGATGCATGCACTGATTTTTCCTACCTTTTGGCATGCAACGGGTGGTTTGTGCTCATTCGTCTCTCTCTCTCTCTCTCTATCTCTGACTTTTGGTCGCCTACATGCATTTTCTGTAATAAAGGCCAAACAGGCCAAACATAGAATCACGGTACAAATCTAATTACCATCACTAACAGGCATAAAAACATGATACATAAGTATTGTGAATGCTTTTCGCGTATGTGTTTCTTCTTCCAATATACTGTACTTTATATCTCTCTATATGTATATGTGGATATGTCTGCCCAACAATTGTTTTCCAACATAACAGATTGACTTCCTTTATCACTCATTCGGCATCCTCTTCATATACCTCTTTCCTCATCATTATCATCTCCATCATCATGCTCATCATTATGAACATAGATAGACCATCATCACATCATCCAAAGGCTAATTCTCCGTTCCGTTTTGTCCGTCTCTCATATTCCTATTTTGCTCGTGAATATTCTTCAACGAGAAGAAATGTGGAAATGATTAGTGTGTGGGGGCTCAACCTGCGCTTACAATAACGTCGATAAAAGCTGCTACAACAATATTATGAAAGTCATAAAAATGCTTATGAAGCCGAGTGGTGGTGTGGAGGCACCCCATTTTCATGTTGTCAGTAAAAACAATTTCTGGAAATGAATTAGGAGAAAGTAATTTTCAATGTAATGCCATGTGCTGCACTACTCATGATGATCATCATGATGATGATGAAGAGTGCTACACATTTGCATAAAAGTACATGAGCACAGAGTCATACACGAAGAAATTACGATCTATTTTTTGTAAAAGTGTGTGTGGGCACATGCGGATGGTTCGAACTCTAAACGAAAAGAAATCGTTTTAAACATATCCTGTCTTGAGCCCACCAGCTCAACCAATTTTGAGACTAAGAATTGAAGTGAGCATTTTTTTCTTCTTAATTTCCTTGCTCAAAAATGATCTTATTTTTTTTGTTGTTGTCAAAAGAGTTGACATTAATGTGGCATTGTGTGTACAATAATGCATAGATGCATAGTATAGGCACATAAAATTATGGATGATGAAGACGATGCGAAAATGTGCTTGCTAAATACGTATTATTACGTTGTATTTTGAGCGTGTAAGCAATACAATGCATAATGTGGTGAAGCTGCATCGTAGCCAATCATTATAATAGGAAATATAGGTTGGGAATTTAGTGATCGTGAGGATGAGTTGATACTCGAGTTGATTGTGTGTGAACCAAGGTAAGAGTAACTCAGTTTATTACGTCGAGGTAGTTTGCCTTTTTCTAAATCATCGTCGTAGTCGTCATCATTCTCATCTCATCGTCATCTCAAGAAGATATTATGGACTTTTTGGGAATCTGACAAGAAAAACATGTTATTACTTGGGTAGAGTAAAGAAGAGAATCATCATGATGCCAATGCTAATGTTGATGGTGTGGTGTGGTGGTGCAGGCACTGTAAAGGGTTGAGCAGTATTAAACTAAACATGTTTGCTTTGCACAAAACATTATATATATCTATCTATATAGTTAGTCAGTTGCAGCCTCGGCTGGCAAATGAATGCAGTGCACTCGTCGCTTTTCATGTGCTCCTTCTTCTGTCGTCTGCTTCACACCACTCCAACTCCACTCCTCACTCGCTCATCTTCATTGTTCAACGCAAACAAAATTTCATCGTTTTCGGAGGAAAGCACGACAAATCAAAAGTCCAGGTGGAACTGACAGCCGCGCTTAAGTATTAGTGCAGGGCTTTACTATTGTTTGCATGGTGGCACCAGCATATTATTCAGTATTGTCAGGAAAAAGAGTAGTCTATTGTCTATTATGTGCGCAAGTGTTTAATTCTCTTGTTTGCTGTAGTAGTGTGTCGAATTCTTGCACAGTAACTTCATACTTGATTTCAATTACAAATTCCAAGAAAAGTTTTTCATAAAAGTTGACTAGCGTTTCCGCTTTCCAAGCTAGCATCGTTTCAGTTTTGTTTGTGTAGTGCCGTTTGCACAAGCTGCTCCAGTTTTGTCCAAAATATTATCAATGCTAACCTGCGTGAGCAACCCTTTGTGATTCGGGAGTTGTGAATCATTATTTTACTGACAACTTGGGTAAGGTTGAGTTGGATTTGTTTAGCTTAAACTCTAGTCACTAGTGAAGCATATGCTGTCTGCTTTCAGACCTACTTCCCACGCATTCACGCTATTTTCCAGAAGGCGAATAATTAATATTCAGTTTTGTCATATTTCTCAAAAAGGGTATAATTTATTTTATATAAATTATGCAGCAGATAATATAAATACGCTTGTGTATAAAAACTTGCTTCTTTTTCATAGTGGAAGTAAACTCATTGACGATCAGTGTTTTTAAGGCAACATTAAAAGTATGAAAAAGTATTTCCCATATGTCCAGTCCCAGTGTAATTCAATATCATTTAATGATGGTTAAACACGTGCTTAATTAAAAAATAGGATTTCTCGCTTCAGCAAGCATGAAATAGGTATTAGGCGTTCTTACTTTAAATCCATAAAAATGTGTACTCG
>JAANSM010005480.1:0-10105 GCA_036850725.1 Orchesella villosa | reverse complement strand
AAGTTTTTGTTACCTTTCTCCAGTTTGTTTGAGCGCATTGCTTTCATTACAGGATAACTTGGTATTCGCTGCTGCTCATACAGAAATTCTGGAAATATGCACAACTTCATCTTTCTTATACGCTTGCGACTCTATCAAACATTTTACTTTTGGAATGCTATTTTTCCTACTTTGTCATGCTAAAACACAAGCTGTAAATTAATCGTTATGCCTTCTTCATTATACAGCTACGAATCTGACGAAAGTCAAAGAAAAGGAATGATTAATGGCAAAATTTTATGAAGACAGTGTTTTGTGGCATAAATTGCTTGTTCAAGCTTCAAAATTAGTAAATATTTTAAGGGGTTGTCTCAAAGTTTCGATAAGCTCATTTGAGCACATAATGTATTCACAAATTTTATTATACGTACCTTACATCCAACATGATCCCATACATTTATGTCATTTGTCTTTAACTTTTTAGCGTTTTTTAATACATTGGAATTTTAACTGCCAAATTGTTTGGGAAAAACATGGTTGATGTGACATACCAGAAATAAGATATGAATAATTTCTCAGTCCAAGCAATATGGCTCTAAACCAGAAGCCATTTTTACAGCAGCAGCATATCAGAAGAAATACCGAATTTCATCTGAATTTTAATAGAACTGGATTGTTTATTTCCATTTACATACATTCCACTTCGCCTTTCCTGGCATGTGGTTTCTAACGAGCTCTCGTATAATACACAGCTGAAATCTTTCGTGATTGACCATATGCATCAATAACATTATATGATGCATCGTTCATAGCGCTCATATATGAATGAATGCAACTGGAAACCTATTCGTCTGCTCACAATTAACATTATACAAGCCCCAGGAATGAACATGAGCTAACCGCGTAGGATTATCATTATCATTACATTAATCCGATTCGATTGAGACATGAAGTTTGACATGTAATGAAACAAGGAATGCCACACTTGCTGCAAACCTCGAAAAGTTGTTCACATGACTGTGCATGAAGAATGCATTTCCTCAAAATATGCAACACAATTTTTTTGTAATGCAGCCAGTGACTAACAAATATGCTTTGAAAACAGTTGCTTATACACAAAATAAGCTTTGAATAGACCACGGCGTGTGTGTCCAGTCAGCAGTAAACACGAGTTAATGTTTATAAGAATTTTTGTTGTGGTGTACGAAATGTGCACTACGAACCGTGAAATACACATCATTAACCCTATAAAAAGTGAAGGAATCAACTGTGGTGAGAATGTATATTGTATATTTCAAAATTTCATTGCACTCATGACAATGATCTGGGCGTTTTTGTATAGCCTTCTTCCTTTCAAAATAACTTTTGATTGACATTTGCTAACTTGATCTTTTATGGACACATTGAAAAATCCTGTTTTACGGCGAACAAAATGTGGTAATAGTCATTCAGAAGGAATAATGCACAATAATATGACTGAAATAAAGTTGCGAGTCAGGGCGACTGAATTATTGAATGGTACTCAATTTATTTCATATCAAAACCGTGAATAATATTATATCTTGACTATGACTTGCTGGAGGGGTCAACCGGCAATAAAAACTCTTGTTGCTTTTTTAAGCAAAGCATAAAGTAAAAGCTCTTGATGAGTCATTGGCTCTGTGATATCATTGTATGCTGAAACTGGTGGTGACGCGGCAGCAACTGATCAATAACCTCACACCTCACTTGAGATATTAGTATAATTGTGTAATGCTATTTAAAATGAGTATCAAAATCATGCTATAAAGCTTTAGCTAGTTTATTATCCAAATCCCATTGTATTTTCTTAATGTCTCAAACTATGATGTAAACGGCTGTCTACAAAACCCATTCCAGAAGATTCCATGAAAATAGCTTGGCAATGGCAATAAGTTTTCAATGTTCACGGAAGAAATGAAGAGTGCAAATGATACGTTATTTAAACTCCAAAGTTTTGAAAATAAGATATGCGGACAGAAGCGTCAGAGCTTGTACGGTAAAAGAATTTGAACGCCAGGCATAGGCATTGCATTCAGCAAAAATGTTTCAAAAAGCTGACATTACAAGGTTGTGTTATTCATGCCTCTGCTGAAACTTACTCCTTCCAGAGAGAGACAGAGAGAGAGAGAGAGGAGCTAGGTAACATGCGACTTAAGTCTGTCACAAACAGTCCAAAAACTGTTCATATAAGCGCGTAAGTTACGTGAGCGTGTGATGAGATGTTTGCACATACAAGTCAAGAAGATGCAGCATGCAGCTGTGAGAATGACAAAAAAGAGATGGTGAAAAAATGCAATTTTTCTGTTATTTTCAAGCTGTGTGCTTCTTGAAGAAAATCAAAAAAGGAAATAAGAGATACTACTCCCAAGCTCAACAACAAAGTTTTTTAAAAAGTCTGTACATAATATGTTTACTCCATCCACTAATACAGTGTCAGGCAAGGGATGAACTTGATGAGTACAAACATAACAAAATCCTAGTTTCCGCTGGTACACATTTAGTTCAAGATATATGCAAGGCTTGCATACCTATTACATGAGAATATTATGATGGAGTTTTTCTTTTTAAAAAATAGGGAAAAGGTAGAACATCATCTTGCTTTATTTTTGAGCCAGATCAGAGAACTGAGATAGTGTATCATCACCCATGAAACTACATTTTTACACCACAATGACAGAATACCGTGGGTAATAGAAAAACAAGCAATGTTAAAGTTATACATTCAATATACACAGTATATGATTTAGAGACATGATAATATAGTGTAGCTGATAAAAATTCCGTAATATTTTTATTCCAAAAAAAATCTCCCGACTGTTTTCTAACTGAACGCTTTTGACTGTGAGCTTAATAAGCCTCCTTTCACTCTCTATCACTCGCTTTCAAAGCTAGCTAGAATAAAGTCGTGGACGGAGATGTATCCCATGTCACAACAACGTTTCATCAAGATTTTGGCGTTGATCACTGGGACACGCAAGTTCTTTATTATGAAGGATAAACGATGAGCTAGCATGAAAGGATTCAAAAGTTTAAAACAGTAAAAATGCGAAGGCAATACCCCCAGCTTATTCAAATCCAATGGAAGAAAAGGTTGATTTGGTTAAGAAGGCTTCTCTTCTGCAAGGTCAAGAATATGATAGTTATGATATGATTTGATGTAAGATGAGGATGAGGGAAACGATGATCCCTTTTCCTGAATCTTGGCATCTACCAATAAAACGATCACCTGGGAACACTTTACGTTCTAGTCAGGATGGAAGTTTGGTGAACATTTTTTTTTGCTTTAATAGAAATTTCATGGAGCCAAAGCCAAGCCTCACATTCATTCTTTGCGTTTATGTGAAGGGAGAGAAGTAAAAATGTGATCTGTTCCCGTGTCAAGCAATTCTTTTTTAACTCACATATAAAAGCAGTTAAACAGCGGAAAGACGTTGTAGGCAGGTATTTATTACATATGTATTAGCATTTCAGTAGGTTGGCTTTAGCTTCAAGTCACCTTGCTCATGATCTGATCAAAACAAACAGGGTCATGTCTATTCATGTGATACAAAACAACCAAAAGCCACAAGTTGACATTTATGACAGACACAAGCTCTTGGTGCCCTACGAAGGGTTCACCTGCTGTGTGACTCTGTCTAACTTTTTTTCTCCTGTTGGCAATACTTTTAAGAAAACATTTTCCTTCTTATGATCATCCGTTTTCTGGTATTTGCGTAATAACTAGCACTGTATCTATGAAATTGTGTGACTCCTCTGTCTAACGCTTTTTTTCTCCTGTTGGCAATACTTTTAAGAAAACATTTTCCTTCTTATGATCATCCGTTTTCTGGTATTTGCGTAATAACTAGCACTGTATCTATGAAAGTATTATTGTGTATATGAAATGAATCTGAGAAAAATGTACTTATTTCGGTTAGTGATTTCTTTTAGAAGATAAGAAACTAAAAATACAATGAACTAATGCCATCACAAATGCCATGATTTTTTGTTATGCATTCATGTAAAACAAAGTATTTGGTTAAGGTTGCAATTCCTTACAAAAACTTAAGGTCAGAGTGGAGAGAGACACTTACTTCATGTTCCTATGGCCCTTCAATCATTTGTACTTTTGTATAGAAAATCTCATCTCCATCCCATTTATTTAGACTCCTTAGATTTATCGTGTGAGTTTATTTGTTCCTTTTTATGTTGTGTGTCTCGAACTTGGTACTTTTGTAAAGCTAAAGTGAGCTCACTTGAATGAGTCTAATTTACGATTTGTCATGATTCGATGATGATGATGGNTTATTGTGACTTAGTATTAAGGGGAGTCATAAGTTCAAATGTACTAAATGACCAATTTTTAATCAGAAAACAGTTTTAAAATTTTAATAATTTGTCAGAATACAAGCTTTCAGTAGATTTTTCCTATATGTTTACATATCTTGTTTCTTTTCCATTTCCTTGCTCCATGTTCTAGTTGAAAATACGGTGATTATTGCATTGCAGAGCTAAAGCAATAGCTTTTTTTGTCAGTGTCTAAATCATCCTCACCTGGAATTCACATATTAGAAGTAGTTGTTATTCACTAGCGAGAAGTATGACTTGTTTGTATGCAGCTCATTTCAAGTTCACAAATCTGTTTTACTTAAAGGGTGAAGGGAATGCGCGTATTTTCTATGATGGTAATAGGGCGAACTGTCTGGGTGTAATAATATGCAGTTTATGAGGGACAATAACTTCACACTTTAGAAAAATCCCTTTTCTCACCTCAGTTACGAATTGCTACAAATACTTATTGCAACCATTTGGTGTCGAATTGGTTGCCGATGGTGCTGAAATGTGACATGTTCGCATTATTGGCAAAGAGAAGAAATGTTAGAATGCATTCCATGTATATTTGTATGTTGGTTCGTCGAGCAGATATCAGACAGCGACAGACCATAGTGCATATTGGTAGACAATTTAAGCATATTTCCATGCGACATGACATAATATTGGCATTTCTTAAACAATTGCTTACCGCTACGGTGAGAAAAGGGTAAAGACGAAGACAAACCCATCTCCATTCCTTGTCATTTTAGTTTGTAAGAAAATACATAAATACCAACTCAACTCGTCCCGTCCAGCTGTGTGATCTTTTTTGAAACAATCACAAAACTGTTTGTGGTACCTGTTGTTCTCTTCCTTGAAGGTAATTCAATGAAGTGACTGATGCATGTCTGTCTGCCTGTTGTCTAGCAGGGCGTCCACACAGTTTGGATATATATATTTTCCACGCAATCTGATTCCAGGGAACAATCTCTACATGGATTTCCAGCCTCTGCTGGAGAACAAATCCTTTTTGGCAATGTAATAGACCGTAAAATGTTTTGTTACTTACAGAATGATGTGATTGCAAGTTATTACATTATACCAGCTACATGCACATTTATACCCTTTTGTGAAATGAGTACGGAAAAAGTAGCAGCACAAATGGAGCGTTTTCCATGGGATACTTCTTGGCTGCAGACTCTCAGTAAAAAATATACACGCGCTCATCTATATATGATATTTTTCTGAGATAAGTCATAATTTCATCAACGCTCGTGTGTTTTCGCATGGGGCTCATCATCATCCTCTGCGATGTGTGCTGGAATCAGGTTGAAATATATTTTGCGCGATAATGCACAAAAAGATGGTAATATAATTTCTATGATCATAAAAAAAGTAACATGCCTCTACATTACTATGAAGTACTTTCATGCCCAACCCAGCTATTTATGCTTGAAATCTTGTTGAAAGCAAAAATGTAACTGGAAAGCTTGTTATTATAGTTATTATACATTGTACACAAGATGGTTTTTGCTTTTACATGCATTTTTACCAATTATGTCCTTGGACTTATTGCAGGAGAATGAAATGAGAAAAAGATCATATTTGGAAGTAGACTGTGCCCAGATTCTGCTAAATGAATGACGCTTTACTCGTATTACTGCTTTTGATTCAATACTTCACGTTATAAATTAAAAGCAGAAGTGGTTTCCTTCGCCATGTCATTAATCCGACGGTTCGTATATTGAAATATAAAGGTAATCATGTTATATGAAACGATATGTTTGCTTTTTTGGGAAAAAACCTGGTTAGGGCTGCTGCCCATCATTATTCACAAGCCTTCATGTTTATCAACCAAGTGAAGCTTTTGTACATCCTTGTTGTTAAATGCTTGTTACTCTTGTGTACATTATATAAACTAATATAATAATCCTATTTGTCAAGTAGAAACGGAATTGGATGATGATACGCTAAAAAACCACATGCGCAAAATATTGCTGGTTGGAAAACATTGTGTACACAAAGCTTTAAGCAAAATTGCTAAATAAGAAGAAAGGAGACAGGTGAAAGACGATTTTGCTATTGCAAGTGCCTAGCCGCAGGATTCTCATTTACAAGAACCACCCCACACACAAAAACATTTCATGACCTAACGGGAAGATAATTGTTTGCCAAACGTATGGTGATATATCTTTCTACTTTTGTGTTCATTAGACGCAAACATTTGGTGTCATGAAGACAACGAGTTGTACTAACAAAGTAGCACCATAACACTTACAGTGTTAGTGCCTTATACCCAACTACTTTTGAATGGAAAAAGAGTATAAATTACAAACTCTAGGTATTGTAGCACAGCTTTCATTCACTCAAGCTAGGACGCTACGCTAGGGTATCAAGCAACGAAACAACTGTAGTGCACTTGCATGCAATGTAGCAAAACATAAATAACAAGGGGACGGTGGTGGTGCTTCAAGTTTTGGTTTACAAGTATGACAACCATTCCATTCTCTTGCCTCTCCATTTTGACCTGTCCGCACTTGATATATGTATCAGTTGTCGCATTATTTGAACTGCACATTATTCCTAATAAGCTTAAGATTCGACTGCCTTTGGAAATGAATCATGTGCCGGACATGGGCTCAAAATATTATTTAAAAAAATAGGCAGATCAATCTCAAGAAGGAGCGAGAAAACCGCTTTGAAAGATCATAATCACAATCAGATATTTGTCTCTACACTGATTTTCTTCTAGCTTGTCTGGTTCGTATCACATGGTCTTTTGTGTAACGAGTTGGTTTGATTTTTTGCAAAAAAAGAACTATACCGTTTTCTTTGCACACTTAAGCTTAACAAAAAATTAAAGCTTTGAGCGACAGGACAACCCCTTCATTGGTAATATGAATATGGGCTACTTTCTAGTAAAAAAATATATATTTCACCACACAACCGTTACCCTCTGAATGAGCTATTGACTGTCGTCTAATTTGACTTGAAAGATTAGTTTTACCAAACTAATATGACTTCATAGTCCGACTCACAGTACGCTCTGACAGTAAACATCATCATATATAAATACTCAGTTTGTGAACGTATTATGAAGGCGGATCTGATTTTTATATTTATTTTTAAAATTCAACGTTGCATAATGTTGAATGCACAAACAAAGTCGTAGTTGAGAATATCGTTCATTTTTTTCATTCTCTTTCATCAACTTGTTAGATGGTGTGGTGTCAACCTAATAGGAGAAAAAAAATCTTGGTTGGGGTTTATTACTGGTTAGCTGGAGGATCTCTATGTGACACATGACGGAATTTGACATTCACTGCCCAAATTTGGTTATAGACCTTGTGAGGGGTCTCTTTCAAACGGAAGGAGACCATATAGTGTAATAAAAACTGAGCGAGCACTGATCATGGCTGTGAGAAGAAAGGTTCTTTTCTAGTTGAGAATTTCAACATTATGTAACTTTTAAGTGCTGTAGGAACTTTCTGAATACTTTACCTTCATAAAGTTCACTTATTTCTCGCAAGTATTTTTACTCAGAGTGGCGTAAATATTGTGCAATTTCATAACATAAATGAAACACGCGCAGAGGATGTTTCATGAAGAATATTCTTATGTGACGCTACATTGTGAAAACAAAACTTCAGCCACAATATGGAGGAAAGAATTAACACGATTTTTACAATGTGTTTTTAAGAAACCTCGTTATAGGCCCTCCCTATTATTAACTTAGGATAAGTAATTGGGAATGTTAGCGATCATCAGTTGACTTGGTGATTGGCTGCACCTGACTTCTCTTTGATTGACCTTACAGCAATGCCTAAGCTGTGCGTTGCAACAAATTAGATCATAAATGGGGAAATTTGTTCAACGCAATTTTGCAATCACTAAAGATTCCTATCAATACATATCCAATGGATAATATTATGTAATGCGTAATATTAAGCTTATGCCGGTTACCTATAACTTGATAAACAGATTGTGGAGATGGGGGCATATTATTTGATTTGTAACCAAGTTTGCCTTAGTCGTACACAAGTCTGAAAGTCGAAGATCAAGTAACACATGTAGCAGTAGTGATAAGTAGTAGAACCAGATCCATCTAATTTGAAAATTTAATGTAATCTTTCCTTTTTTGTCGTTTAGGAAATGCAGAATAAGTAGAAGCTTGTGAGAGAGTAGCTTAAGTTACGTGCACAAGTAATGTGCTATAAAATACGCATACAAACATGTACGTAGGTGCACAGAGACACATATACACACTTCTTGCTTATCGTTCATTTCATGTTTTAGTGGGCCGAAGTGTTGCATCTTCTTACGTCCATTCTTACCGTATAACACACACATATATACATATCCTCCTCTTCTGCTTGCCTCCGAGGATGAAAAATGAGTGAAATCATCATAATGATTTCCTGTTAGATTCCAGCTAGGGCTGTCATAAAAATGTCAATGCTTGCTACTTTTCACGTTTTCCTTAGTACACTACTTGCAATAATCCGATTCGCGGATCACACGATTACTAAGATGTCTATATATGTGAGTAAGTGTAGGTAGTTTAGTTTTGTCGTACTTACACGGATGTATGTACATATAATGTACACCTATATTAGAGAAATGAAACGTGTACATATTTTACTAAAGTGAAGTAACCATACTACAAATTTAATTGTAAGTGACAGCACATGACAGACAAAAACGGAGGGTATTTCTTACGCTATATGGTAAAAGGTATTACTCATCTTGAATGTCTTTTCATTCAGAGTTGTATATGGTGAGTATAAACATCAAGAAGGTTAATAAAAACATATCCATGCTAGAAATTTGACAATAAAATTTTTCTCTTTAAACATTTTTTCCCTTCCTCTCTTCAGTTTTGTTGCACTAAAAGATAATATTTCAGTTCGGAAGCCTTCCTTCTCTCTCTCTCACTCTCTCTCTGAATTGCATTGCAGATGATGATGAAAGGTAAGGTGTAGGAAGGAAGTTGTAAAATCATAATCTTCACATAAAAGATTTGAATTGCAGAGTGAACTCCTGTAGAAGATGACTTGTGTCGTAGCATTATTATAATTTAATTTAAAACGTTTCAAAAGTTGAACTTGCATTTGAAGATTCATTAAATAGCAAATTCTACATTGAAACGAAATGCGAGATTGCATAATCACTTTTGGCGTACATGATATTCTCTTTAGTAAACGGTAGACATATGCATCAAATCAATTTTTGAGTTTTGTGCAGCAGTGCAACTGTTTCATTTGTATTTGATCTCATCTCTAATTTCGTTTGACTGACATGTGATATCAGAACAACATATTATGTAACAGATCAGAAGTATTGAATAAGCAATTGCATTTTATTTGCGGGCATCTTTATGGCTTCATGTTCAATGTATTACGATGAACGGTTCATCGTAATTTGAAGTGAATGCAATTCATATAAGGAAATTTTCAGGAGCTAGCATTCCAAGAGAATTCACTTGCTACGCTTTCCATGTGCTCAAGTTGTGTTTTATTTCTGTTGTCTTTATTTTTTGTTGGGTTGTACATCATTGCAATGAAGTGTTGACGTTGACGGTATTATCGGCAGTGGAAATGGTGACTGCTAATAAAAAGTGTATGTGTGTGCACAGGTAACGAAAGGGATGCGATTTTTGGGTGATCAGTTTTTAGATTCAGTGAATACTTATTCCACTCCACGGATGACATGTCACTCGTCAAGATTTCTTCAGAGATTAGATACACTGTTAGCGTTTTATTGAATGCAACAAAAACGATGTGTAAGCATCCAAGAAGTGCAGTTTGCGTAT
>JAANSM010005479.1:0-10106 GCA_036850725.1 Orchesella villosa | reverse complement strand
CAAGCTCTGTCACTGGAGACGGCATAAATGAAATAAGAAAATGGATTGTAGACAATGTCGCATTTGCTGCTAGATTAAGTCAAATTGAAAAAGATATGGTGAAACTCTAAATTTAAAAAAAAGTATCATGTTGTTTTTATATTCAATATTTGCAAGTTTAATTTTCAATCGCAGTTTCATTACACAAGTTTTTTTTATATATATAACTACTCAAATTTGATTTCAGATCCCTCAAGTATTTTTTTATTTGAACATTTATAGTTGGTCAGATTATATATAAATCAAGACGGTATTTTTGTATTGTTTACATCATCTTTTCCATATAATATAAAATAATCATAATTTAAAAATTATTCGGAATTTTGAGATTCATTAATTATTCTGGTTTAAAAAAAAGTTCATTTTCAAATCAGTCCTTAAATACATTTACACGCATATTTTTTTATACACTACTAGCCACCTTATACATTATTATCATCCCACTTGATTTACTTTTATAGTATTAGCAAAATTGAGATGTATTTCCAATCTGACTTCATTCACAGTTACAATAATTAGATTATGTGTTATTTAGAAAAATATTTTAAATAATGGGTAAGGAATATATATATATTTTATGAGCATCCATAATCCATTCAATGGTACATTATAAGATTAAATATCACTCTTCATAATAAACTCATCTCAAATCAAACCTCTCTCCATCATTTCGCTCAGCAAAACTATTGTTTTATATTACAAAAGTTTCTAATCAGTACCAAATCAACGTTCTAACAGGTAATCTTCCATCACAGTATGATTGACCAATGTTTATCTGTATTAGGTCTGTATTTAATAGTATAATTAATAATATCTCTTTAAACTTTGCTGGCTTTCTACCTTGTTGGAATTATATGTTAAAAGTAAAACGAAATATTTCTTATTATTCTACTACACATATATAGTCAAGTGTGCAATTTTTAAAGTGTGTAAACATCAACATCCTTTCATTATTTTCAGTAGAGACCTTTAGTCTTGAACACTGTAAAAAAGTACACGAAATACGACACAGACTTAGACTCTGAGTCGGACATTTCATTGCATAATTATTAGATAAATGCAATCAGTTTCTCATTACGGACAACTTTTATTACCTCCATTTCTCCAACCTCATTTCATCCTCTTACAACTTAATAAGCTACGGCTACCATTTCCCAATCTCTTCAGAGATTTGGCTAAATGCTATGCATGAAAAACCTCTTGGAATTTCATTCTCACTAAGATTTCCGATTTCCCTGATGAAGTGAATGAGCCAAAGTCTTGGATTCGGAGCTTTGAAACATTAAGGTAATTCAGAAGCTCGATGCAGGCCTTTTCAGAAATCTGAAAGGAAAGGGAAAAAAGTATTAAAAGTAACCAATCATAATCATAATGAAACTTTACATTTTCGCTAACGAATTAAAATATATTAATGCTGTATGCTTACGTTTGGAGATGCAATATCAAATTCGGTAAGTTTTTGGCAGTTAACCACCCCACAAAGGAGAGAAATATCTGTTATATTGGAAGCTCGTAGAGTTAGCTTGCGCATATCTGTAAGAAAAAGAAGAATACCTATAATTAGTGAATGAAACCTTTACAAAAAAATAAATTAAAGAAAGTATAAACGTTCGTGAAATGACCTGCCAAGCTCCCAAGAAAATGATTAAACCTAATGAGATTCCTATTGACTACTCGAAGATCCCTTGGAAGGGTAGCTAGTTCTGTATTAGAAACAGACAATTTAGATCCAGTAACTCCTTCATCAGTAAAGGTTGGCCGAGTTGAGCTAATATTTTGGATTATGGCAAGCTCAACCAAAAATGGTAAGTCTTTGAAGAGAACTGCTAATCCTATATCTGACAGTCTATACGCTTCTGTTGCATTTACAGGTCCAGTTTCAATAATTTTGAGACTAGTTAATGTGTGAGGCATGGGAAGACACTGTTCTGGAGTCAGGTCCACAGTGGTCACCCGATCTTGGGAGATTTTAAGTGATCTGAGAGCAGGAAAATTAGCCAAAAAATCAGTCCCATGAACATTCACTCCGATCAAAGTGAGCTCTTCCAATTTCAGCAAGCGCGGCCAACCAATCAAGTTATCCGTCGCGCTACGAACAGTAAGGTGCTTGAGAGTTGTACGGAATGTTTCTAGAAACAAGCGGAGAGCTTGTGGCTGCCACTCTTCCTCCACCATAATATGCATTTTTTGCAAAGGAATCCCTTTTGCTGCAAACCTTTCTAAGCTGAAAGTATCACTGAAGCTGAATGTAAAGTTTTGAATTTCCGTTAATTGGTTGAGTATCACGGTATCCATTTCTGTTAGGTTGTATAGGAAGGAACTATAATGTTTGTGAGCATCTCGAGGTGAGTCAACATCAGGAAAGTAGTTGATTCGCTTTAAGTTGGGCATTGCAGCAAGAAATTGGGCGATGACTGGGCTTCTGAATTCTACTTCTCCATTACGAAGCGGGGGAAGTCGATGCCAACCTTTAGCAAAGATGTTGAACATCATCATCCTTTCCAGTTTCCCAACCATCCGGTGTGGATTTTGGAACATGGCTGTGGCTGGGAACTTCCCTTTGAGTGTGAACTCTTCCAAGTTTGGCAGCTGATGGGAAAACACATCTTCCAGGTATGTGAGGTTTGTGTCTCGATGCTTAATTTCCAGCTCCAAGGACAAAACGCTTGGCCCACAAAGCTGGCCAAACTCGTTGAAAAGATCGGCACACACTTTATTGTTGATTGGGATGGTATAATTTGCCCAAATAGTTTGCATTTCGGGAGCTTCTTGGTTATAGCGCTGGAAGCGGCTGGCGTTGTTTAAGCGTACTCGACTCAAGGACAAAAGCCATTTTGTGGCTGCTTCATGAAATGTCTTGTTAACTAGACGGCATGTTTTTAGACTTCCTAGAGGCAGATACCGAAATGCTATGCTCAAGACCTGGTACACGAATCAATAAATAAACCGAGTCTTTAAAATTGCATTGCATATAATTTTATTGCATCAGCCCAATGCAATTTTTCTTTGTCAAGAAAATATCTCCAAATTTCCAACAATGTATATAGCGAATATATAGCGAACAATAATACAAAGCAATAAAGTTGGTAATTACAAAATTGCTCTCTCCATCTTTACCTCAGAATCCTGAATATTTAGAGCTCCAACTGAATCCATCAGTGCTGCCATTGAAGACTCATCCTCATCTGTGTCCATTTTCGATGAATGTTATGTAGTTTTACTTGTCGTAATCTTAGTTTCATATGTGCATATATCAATGCAATACCATCATCTTACAAGTTTAGTCTTTTATCACAGTACAGTAATATAGTACATCTACAGTGCTATGTATTGATTTCCGTGCACCTTTTCCTTATTCCCTGTTTTCCCTGTTTACAATACAAATTATGCCAAATTTTAGTTTTCAAATACGCTCAATCTATATAACTATACAACTACTAGAATAAAACAAAGGTTAGGTGGGAACAACACTTTGAACTGACAGCTTTTGACAATACATCAGCGCTTCCAAGAGTAACCGACAATATTCTGCGCTAACGTTGCATACCATGTTCAGAGCAGAGAATGGAGGAGTTAACATAAGAAAAGTTATGAATGGTTAGGACAAGGCCACATCATTCTGTGAACTGTGATGTGAATTACTATAACAGATAGATAGAGCGGTACTTGCTACGCAGCACAGTGAGGTGGCTCAATACTTAAACTATTTTGATCTTGGAAATTGCATATGTAAGTTAGTTTCATTTCTTAACATTTTCATACTACTTTACTTCCTGTGTTTAGGTAT
Source organism: Orchesella villosa (assembly GCA_036850725.1). Classification (NCBI taxonomy): domain Eukaryota; kingdom Metazoa; phylum Arthropoda; class Collembola; order Entomobryomorpha; family Orchesellidae; genus Orchesella; species Orchesella villosa. The sequence goes on along the minus strand of JAANSM010005479.1, from coordinate 6,280 downwards.
TTGGTAGTATTTGAACAAGTGAGATATATAGGAGGACACGTACCTACCTCAAACGTTAAAAGACACTTGCTTCCCAGTTCCCATTAAATTTAAAAAACACTCGCTATACATGAGGTGGAAAAAAGGAAAGCTCCGTTATTCCAATTAAGAGATTATGCACATTCACATATACTATTCAAGAAGTGAGAGCATGGCTTCTTAAGAAATTAGCATAAACTTTAAAAATAAATTTTATGGAAACGGTATCTAGATGTTTGCTATGTGCTACCGGATTGAACTATAATGTGATAAAGCACCGCAATGTTTTTTTGCGTGTTTGTCTGCTTGTCTACCTCTACCATACCTATATGTTAACGATGCAATGCTAAATGCAATAAAAGCAACAACCCACTCAAACTCAACTGTCTGTGGTCCTCAGGCCAATATAATAGCAAGATCTTCCAATAGTATTCTTGCGACTGGAGAATACTCTCTCAAGTGCAAGTTTTACTATATAGGCTATAGTACGTAACCAAAATATCTTCAACGTGTGAATTGCATTCCACCCCAGCTCAGCAATCCAATTTATACAACCTATGCTTTACGACTTTACTATATGTCTAGTCTAACTATTTCTGCGTTGACCTTCAAATTCTTGCGAGAAAAATGATGTATCTTTCACATCCCTCTGTTTTTTCAGTAACAAGAAACCTTTTTATGTTTAAGCAGACAACTGCCAAAGTCGTCTGCTGTTTTTTGGAATGTTGGAACTTGGAACTAAGAACTACTTACGTTTCTGTAAAAGTTATGATACGATAATATTATCATTCAATAATATATTTCTACTTTGGTTTTGGTTTATGAGTACATGAATGGTACGCTCAACGCTGTAGTGTTTTTTTTCGTTCGCTGTAAACTTGAACTTGACGTTGTCGACAAAGACAGTGCAAACTTAATGACATTCCGTCTCGAACTACGAGAGCCGATTAAGCTTAAATGAAAAAGTACGACAGGCAACTGTGAGAACGAGCGTATATGATGTAGTGTCAGCCATGTATGTAATGCAATTCCAAGTCGCAGTTCTACCCGTATGTGTCCTCTCTGCTTATATCAAAAAGCAGAAACGCGTTTTTGCTAGTACTATTACTATTATACCTTGCAAAAGTAGCAGCCAAAGCCAAACAGTCAATGAGAAACTGCTTTAAAACCCAACCGCAAAACTTTAGACTTTATATCGTATGAGTTTGCTACAAAACATTGCACTCAAGTATAAAAACTGACCAATGGTGAGTAAGAAGTATTCAGAAGTAAAAATGTAACATCGACACTTGCTACACCACTAAATACACACGTGTTTGTCTACCTACTTTCGATAATATGCGGTGGTATATACAAATATACACTAAAACAACTGGGGTTGTCGGAGCTGTGACGAGGGAACCATATAAACCATACGACCTCAAAAACGGAACTGGCTACTCAACACTCAACCTATCCTCTATTGTACGATACATTATCATCATCAGCATTCTTAAGTATTGTGTATGTGTATATATTTCACAGTGCCCTAAATGTACTCTATATTATAAGCAAACCACATCATAACACAATCTCATATATACGCAAACATGAACCCATCATCCTATACAGTACACGATAAAAAGTAGTGTAGACGGAGTCGGAAGAGTACCCAATGCACCGACGCTCTCACTCGATTACGTAGACTTATTATTATAGGTATATACAGTTTTTTTCTTAGCTCGGGGGAGTTTAAGCACATCACGTATATAAAGTATATATTGCAATTGCATACGATGATATGGTATGGTACAGACTATAAGTAAATGCTTGCCCATATAGTAATATGCTACATAAGACTTGGTAACCTAAATAGGAAACTGATGTTTGAAGTTTGAAGTCTGAACTCAACTAATATGTGCATCATGTGGCATTATTGAATAGCCTTAAACCTGAGCCTTTGGATTTATATAAGTCCACCAGCAGTGTGGTAGTTGTGCTTGATGTAAATGTACCACAAACACAGTTTAAGATTTCTTTGTAAAGCTCGTACCATTTAGCGTGCTGCATCAAAGGACAAACACGAGCACACGAGCAAAACTAATAGCTTACTTTGACGATGGACGAGACCTCATGAAGTGAAGAGATTTTTTGCAGTTTATTTGCACTTTGAACCTTAAATTAATTAAACTTGATTCGCTCCGAATTCTATATTGCGAGCGGTCTTTGCGGTTGATAAATTGTTAGATAAAGATAATACACATATTATTTTGGATTCTAAATCTACATATTTATATCACATGAAGTTTTAGCAACATGTACGTGTATGTTGCTGAAGAACTGAGCGCTAAATAATCGTACATTTCGTACAATCGTAATTCATTTGCTCCTCATAACACATGAAGTAATTTGTAATATAGAAAATAAAGTAAGCATTTTAATTATTTAGACATGGAAAGTATATCATATAACATAATATATGCGAGCTTAACATAACATAAGTTAGCATAACGAGGTGGACGAAAGTTTGTTAGAGTAAGTACATTTACAAGGCCATGTATACCGACCACTTTACTTTTACGGTATCATTATAAAAATTTCATCATATAATCTGGAACGCCGTGAGATGCTAGCCTTGCCTTGCTTGCTAAGAAAAGTTTGTATTTGGTTAGAAGATAAGTTCCCATTTTTTCCGTTGGCTTCTCTACTACTGTGTACCAAAGAGACCCGACAACGACCTCGACTTCGACTTGCTATCAGGTTTGTACCCAATAACACCTAGCACGTCACGCGTCGTACCAAAAAAATAGTAGACCGCATTGTCTCTATGCTGCTTCAAAAAATACACACCAGCTCCATATCTGGGTCTGCCTGGTGTGACGCACTTTCTCTGTTGATGTTGGTCATAACTGCGAGTCAACTATCTCGCTCAACCCAACAAGTAGCAAAAAAAAAGTTGATAACCACCATGCAAAATTTCCATTAGCTCAACATAACAAGTATACATTTTGATTTTGAGAGATAGGTAAGTGGTAACAGTTTCCCCGCAACATTTACCATTTTCCAACGTAGCCACTTATCTATCTTACATGTCCAGAAAACATACAGGATTGGTAAACACAATCGTAGCTTATTTGTTTTGGGGGTTTATTTAATAGAATTGATAAAAGGAATATCTTAAGTTTCTTCATCTTTTGCCAACTTTGAGCCCTTCCGTTAGTCGGCAGTCGAGTTCCCGTTGGTGATTGGTTGATTGCTACTTTGTTTGTACATTGTACTGACCCGAAACAATATATAAACTCCATTCCAATTATGTATGTTGTGTTGTTCAAAGAAATACAAAATAATATTTGTAAAGAAACAAGTCTCTACGTAAGTAGTAGTGTACAGTATATTCGTTCTCACTACTCACTCCTCATTACTCCTTCAAAAGATGGAAAATGAACTGTGTTAATTGTGTGATGATGATCCATAATGTATGCAAATTTACTCATACTATGACCAAAGTAAGTATTCATCGCGGAGAATTACTTGACTATGAATATATAACCACAATAAAATTATCAAGGCTGTTTTGAAATATGGGAATGGGACTTTTCCCAAAGTGGCCATGGAAGTGGATTTGACACGAATGGCGGTTTCCGATCAATACGCAAACATATTTGTGAGACTACATTAATGCTGATTGTAATTGTTTACTACGTACAACGTAAACGTAAATTACTATATGTAATACAGCACGTCGTCATAAGGGTAGAGTAGATAGCAGAGGTACGGTAACATTCAGTTTGGATTGTTGGTATCTCGTTGCAAGCACGTAGTTCCTGCTAAAATCAACTCAACCTTTTGTAAAATTACTTGCCGATGCATATTATTCCCAAAATATCCTACCGAGTTCCTCAGCAAAAAGAGGATTGCTTCACAGTTATCGTAAAGCAATACTGAGAAGTGGAAGTTATGAAAATCTAAGTATATGGCAATGGCAACTATTTCATGCGCGTTCTGAGAAAAAGCCCCATTTCCATATTTCAACGGTCAAATTATTTATATTTCAAAATTGTATTGATAATTATAATGTAGACTGGTGAAGATTATGAAAACCTTTTACCATGACTGACAACTGATGTACCAAATTGTAGAATCCTAACGAGTTTTATAAATATTAAATAATGCATACTATGACTCCATTTTCTGACAGCTAATGATGTGGCAGGTCATCAAAGAAGAAAATTCCGGTTAAAGCAGGTTTAAGCAAGTCAAAATTATAAATATACTTAAAATAGTACAAGTTGTACTTGATGGGTTACTAATGTATAGATTACAACTTGGTATACATTAATACAAAGGATCCTCAAGGCTCTTAAACCTTAAGTCAAACTTAGAAGATAGTATTATGGAGGATTCTCCTTGCACCTTTTTCAGGGAAACTTGTGACTTGTGGATAATTAGGTAGGAAGTAGAGTAGAGGTGAGACAGAGCCAGTGTGAGTAAAACTCAGGTTAGGTTTACCGTTTACCATACATACAATGCAATAATAATGCATTGAAGTTTTGCTGTGTCATGTTACATTTTCAGTAATTAGAACACAATACGAAAGAAACAAAAAGTGAAGTGGTATGGTAGCTTGAGCTTTTGATGACTTAAATTCAATCAAACTCTACCAAAGAAAATGCCAAGAAGAAACTTAATGTTTTACCCCAAAAAAAATTTCATGCTTGATCGATTTCGCATCTTTTAAATGACACATTTGCATTGATTATTATTTCTTTATGTGCCTGCCTCAAATATATGCTAATATATAAGTTGATTCATAGCGTGTGATAAACACGTATTATATGTGAGTATAGTTGGTTCAGACATCCGGATCCATAAGAAATATACAAATCTTGCATGAAAATTGCATGCATTGAATGCGTTATTGCTGTATTCTGCACTCATGCCTAGCTATCACTCTCTTTTAGTAGGAAAGCAAAGCAATTCGGAAGATTTTATGTTGTGTTTATTGAAATTTCATCTTACAATATCATAAGGATTACATTTACATTTTTACATATATCCTGCGAATGTGAAACCGTATTTTGTTCATTAAAAGACAACTGACAAAACCAGCAATGAAACTATCGCGGCATTAACACAAAGCCTACAAACAGCACAATAGAATAGGCCATTTGTCAATTGGAATGATGAATGAAGTGGAAGTATATAGTAGACTGTAGACTTGAATGTCTTTAATCCAAAAAGGTTCTGCAACAAAAGAAACGGAACTTGCTGCAACTGTTTCCACTAAGGATTAGTGGTAAATAGTAACAGCGAAAGAAATGTGAAATGGGACTTGCTCCTTAAGCCTCTCTTAATAATGAGTGTACGTACGAGAAGGTTACAACATACGAAAAGACAAAATAAACAGTCTTTTCAATTCATTCTTTTGCGACTAATGTATATCCATAAATAAATGCCATAAATGACGAGGACTATTTTATGCTGTTACAATGTTACAAGTTGCTTTTAGTATAGAATTTACAAGTTGCATTTGTGTTGCAATATTGCAACACAAATGTTGCAATGTTCTGTTTACTAAGTTTTGTGAGAACACTCGTAACACGTATTATGCACAACCACCAATCGAGAATAGAGATTTATGAGAACCTAGAATTTCCAGGTGTTTATCAGAAGCTGCATTATGCGCATATACATCTTCGAAGTACTTACTTCATACATGCATGAACTTAGATCTTATGAATTTGCTCCAGATTCCACCAATCTTAGTATGAATACAAATAATTTAAATGAGGGTTATAGGTTCATTGGACATAAGATACAACACAAAGATTTCAGGTTTCATAAAATACTAATGCTTTTTATTCGAAACTAAAGCTTTGGTTACATAATTTCTTTTTGTTTAAAGCTTTGTTGGAGTATACTGATTTAACCAATTCTTCACAAGTTCATGAGCTATTGCACCATGTGGGGGGATAACCAGCTCCCCCTTCTCATTTTCTCTTAAAATTTTGGGATTTTTTAATACGCGGGTAAGTGCCTCTTGAATTTGGATTTTGGTAAACCATTTAGCATCCTCCAATTCCTCTTTGTCAATGTCCATCTGTTTTTTAATCAATGCGCTTTTAAGATTGCTTGAGCTTGACTTTGCTTTTAATGTTTTTAAAGAAGACTTCACGTAAAAATTTATTACCTCTTCCGATCCCGGCATTGCTACAGCAGTACATGCCATCATCAAAGATGGTTGTGGCAATGGCCAAGCCTGAGATTGAAAATATTCAATCTT
>JAANSM010005478.1:0-10106 GCA_036850725.1 Orchesella villosa | reverse complement strand
TAGATATGGTATAGAGAAAGAAGTAAAACCGAAAAGAGAGCTTTGAACAACATGCAATCAATCGTTTTACTACGTTTACGATCATGATCTTTCAAGCATCAGATCCAAGAAAGGAATCCAAACGAATTTATGAGCTTTTCCAGTCATATACCAAATTTAACATGAGAAGCAAAGCTAAATGCTTACAATACTTTTATATATACTTAAAATTATATATAACCATATTTATTTATTTCTCAGATCAAGATATAGGAAAACGTAACTTTTGTAATAGTTATAACTTCCCGAAAATTCGTTTGAAATATACAAAAACTCAATCTCAAACGCATAATATTATTACCATAATTTTTATTCATTTATCTTTGCTGTGTGACATATATCCAGTAAAATTCAGACCGCAGAACAATCTCACATCTCACCCCGAACGGCTGGGAGCTATATATAATATACCTTCAAACAACCGCAGATATTCCAATAAGAAAAATGAAATTGACAAGCTCAACAATTCGAAATAATATGGTATCATCAAAAAATCTAGGAAATTTGAAGGAGTGAGTGATGACCGAAATAAAATGAGTAGGCAGACACACAACAGAAAAACACACCACACCACACACACAAAATATTGGATACACAACCAAATTGCCACTACCTCAACAATTTAAGAGGATGTGAAGTTGAGTATAAAGAATCTAAGGCAATACTACATATAAAAAAGTATACAAATATCGAATCGCTACTTAAAATCTTACAGCCTCCAGAGACTCCGGACGTTATATGAGCACGCATAAATTAGGCGAGCATAAAAGAAGCCAAAATTTTGAGTACAAAGCAAAGAGAAAACAAGATTCATGAAATTTATCAAACGTAATAAATCATCATTTTCCATTCAAAAAAGGCAAAAGCTGCTGCAAGGATTGTATCGGCAGCTCCACTTGTAAAACGTAACCTAACATGTGCGTTGAGATAAACGTATTATGAACAATTCTTATGTGTTTTTCGACATTCTACATTGCATGCGACGTATAAAATTCATAAAACATTTTGTGTGATTATGTGAACACTACACATGTGTACCTATAGGGAATTCACTGCTCTAGCTATAGAGATACTTTATATTCCACAACAAATTCACTTATCGCATTCCCATCTCCATCTATTTTTCAAGTGGCCAGAAGCACAAAGTTCTCCTCACTTATCCTCACAGTTCAAAATCAACAGCAATATTATACATAAAGGAACAAGGGAATTACAAGATTTAGATAGATGGCTAGATAGATTATTTCTCTCCTGTTTGGAAAACGAATAATCAACAACGGATCATTATCATCGATTCCGTGTAAATATCTTCCTAGTTAAATAGAAAAGTTGACGTGTTTCAACTTTGAATCTAAGAGGTTAGCTAAAGGCTCTTTGATCTGAATTCACTACAAATTTCGTCTTTGATTGAAATCATCGATAAAAACAGTTATAATATACAAAGATGTAAAATATTTTATACAATGAAAACTCCAACAATTTATAATTTAAATGTTTAAAATATAATGGAAAACATGAATCATATCAAATTGAATAAATGTTTCGCTGCAAGCCAAAAAAGCTTCATTCCTTACGGAGAAAGCACGAGGCGTATAATCTCTCATTCCAAGGTAAAACTTAAAGCAAATGTATGAGCCGTAGAGTAAGCTACGGTTGACGGCATTCAGGAAAAAAACTGAAGTATTATATATAATGGTTTAAAGCAACAGGGTGGTGAAAAAGTGTCGGCGACATGACGTCAATAACAAAGCTCTGCTATAGCATTGAATGAACACACTGACATTAACAAGACCATTTCAAAATGACTTCCTTCCCTTGTGTACTCAACGGAGTGACAAATTGACTTGATGCTCCATTAAATGGGCTTCGACTCACTGGCTATTAAAGGTCAAACCAGACCAGTTACTATTATATCCTTCTCCATTGCATTTTACTTTGAGTTGAAGTTGAGGTAAAGACTAGGAGATCCTCAAGAGAGTTAAGAGTTCGGAGAATTATTGTCGCTACAAGCATTGTTACAGCTTACTCGACCTGGTGAACTAGCAATCATGCCCGTGGCGTGAAGAATTTGTCAAGTTCATGACTTAACCTTGTTTCCTTTACAACATTTGGAATTTTCTGCTCTATGTTCTTGTGAGTGAGCACCAACAAAAAAATGTGACATTGAGCATTGAGCTACTGGGTAATAATGCCTATGATGTAGGCTATCAATTCACAGCACGAGAGGGAACATATAATATGTAAGAGAAATCGAGAGCAACCTTACAAATCATCAAATTAAAGCTCAAACTCCATTCTTTAGAGAGATCAAATCAGTTCTACTTCAGCCTCTCCTTGGACTTATGTACCTACAACTGGAAATGTTGAGGGTTGTAACCACGTTCTTCGACCCACATTCGACTTATTCGATCAAAATAATAAGCTAACTCTTTTTTGTCATTTATTACTACAGTTTTTAACTCTAAATTGTAGTAGTTATCCCAATCTCTATATTATCATGTTGTTTTTAAAAACACGTATAAAAAATCCAGAAAACGTCAAAGATTTCACTAAACTAACTAGTTCGACGTAATTGAGAGTAAAAACCAATTGAGCTATATCCTAGAAACAGATCATTGAAAAGTATTCATGACAAAATACAAATCCGTCCTACTGAAGACCAAGAAGTGGCTGTCATTCAATTCATTCTTTTTTGTGATTATGTCATCGGTCAGAGACCTCGGATTTAATAGAAGTTCATCTCCGACCCACGACCAATGACAAATATATAAGTAGACAATGATTTGCAGCAGAGCTCATCAAGTGTAAAGGTCAGCTGGCACGGCATTTTCATCGAGATATGCATTCTCAAATCTCATCCTCTTTTACAGCTAACCCCGTTTATAGATACGAGACAAAACTGTAAATCCCTAAAGTAAATACGGATGGTAAAAAAAGGAGTAAACTAAAATCTGGCATTTGAACCTCAGCGGCTCAGCACCTATATATGTTCGATTGCTAACATCAAACTCAAACATGTGTAACTGTAAGCGTGAGGATGATGAAGAATGCATAATTTGAGTGCAATCTGCAATCATTTCATTGCAGCATGGCATCATGCAGTTTGCCACTGGCATTATATTATCACCATCACAGTTTGCGATCAGATCACACATACATATTTGAGCTGACATTTTTTAATGAATAGACCAACTCTCTGAAACTTTGTCCCAAAGGCATTCTTCATCATCACCGCTTCCACTCACTCGAGGAAAAATATGATGAGTTCTTTCAATATGTAGGCATGTGTGTGTACATCTCTGAATTGTGTACCCATTTCACTCCCCAACGTCCTCATCATCAACATCAACCCTACTGAATCAACATCATTGACTGAACTCTGAACATGTTTTTTATACTTTTTTATACTTTTTTACTCATTTCCACAAAATGTTATATTGATAAAACCCCCAAATTCACCCTAAAAATAATTGTCAAAGAATATTTCCGACTTTGTCATAGCATACTTCCTGTTCGCTGCTATTCATTCATAATAATGACACATAATACAAGCAAGTCCATTCCCATTTTAACCCAAAAAAAACTGAACTGAACCCTGAACTTTATTTTTTATTAATAGAAAATGGAACGATTCCAAATCCGTGATTGTGATTATGACGTATGCTACATCCATATCTATATATGCAAGCCATTGAATTGAATAGTTCAACATTACAATCAACAATGAAATGTGTGGTGGTTTATTACAGCAGCATCATCAACTCATGTGTGGCACTGGCACTGGTTACTTAATACAACTGGCTGGTGGTACTTTTGCTTTCTTTCAACAGTCTGTTTCCATTTTTGTCACAATACACACACACAATAATGCTTGAATGCCCGTCTCTACTCAAACGGAAAACGTGTCCTTTCAAATAATTTGATGACAATTCTCTCTCTCGCTCTTGTTCAGTGAGGAGACGTGCAGTCTGAGAGATATTCAGAATATTAATAGAAAATCCTACGGAAGTTCATATTATATTTAGGAAGAATACGCGAGTGCTCCACTCTACGTTACTACATACTAAAGCATTTTTCACGACTCAATTTTTTATTATGAACTGCTCTTCTAATCTACATGATGTGCATTGTGTATCTTGTATCCCATAAGTAAACTGTCCCATTATAAATACACATGTCTAAATGCTGATAATGCCGTCACGTCATCGTTTCATATCGTCTCCTGTACGTCCTGCTCAAGCAACTATTACAAAGAACTGAATTGATCAGCCTTATAACTTTCAGCAGCAGCTTGCACATCTATTGGGGAGTGAAAGCGGCTTAGAGTCAGTACACCATTATATATTTTGTATTGGACTAAGGAACACAATGGATATTGTAATGTGTGAAGCTTCAAAACGTAATTGACAACTTCACATGGCATCACACGATTCCATTATATTATATACATAGTAAGTAAAACCTTATTTATTTACTTACAATACATTATTCACACGTCAGTTCCTAAAATGTTTGGAAAATGAAGGAAAAAAATCTACACAAAATACAATTACAATCCAATCCACGGATCATGCCGAAAGACTCAATGAACCTGAGTAAAGCTAAGAGCTAAGGCTGTTTGGCAATTGTAGGACAAACAATTTAGTCCAAAAGTGAGGATTTTCTTTTTGCTTTTTCTTTTGCCACACAGCTAATAAATACAAAGGGAAAATGCAATTGAAAGGGAATGGACACAAAATAAGTAAACGACCACCCGAAAACACATATATTCATTCCATTTGTGAAATTGTTGTAGTTACAGCCCACCAAATCATGTTTCCTTCTTATTTCTCTCACAAAGTCTCCAAAAGCTCGTGGTTATTTTCCTCCAACATAGGAAAAAGTACTTACCTAGAAAAAATATAGGAAAACTTGTAATTTCATTCTAATTTCCTGCCAGGTAATACCCTACCTAAAATGCTTTCCACTGTTATTACATTTCTACTTACTAACACTAACAACATTACAGAGTAAACAGCCCCCAAAATCATGTTGATGATGATGATATTATTATGCACATAGTATGAATTTACTCTAACTCTCTAACACCCATCCCCAGCGGGCTTTTACTTTTACCAAAGTTGAAAGTAATACTTATATATATATACACTCCGGGTACACGGGTACAATACAATCTAGATGGTTTCCAAAATGACGAGAAAAAAAACCATGAACATCATCATCACCACGTGGAAAAGTAAGTATAGTCCATTTCAAAGCCAAAAATGGATCCCATTTGCACGAAATATAGTGGAACAAGAGAGTCATACGTATTCTATTATGAGGCACACTACACACTAACATATAGCACACCAGGCGAGTAAAAATGTGTCTCCAAACTTCAAAGTATATAATACATATTCAACGACAGTATGTTAAAGGGAACTAACTGCCACAGTTACTTTCACAATAATTCTACCAATACAATACAATGGTGGAATAAAGAAAGACGCATATAATATTAATCCTCAAGTCTTTTGTACACACCTTTATGAGAGAATGGAGCAGTAAATAAGCCAAGTAATGATGAGGGCAAACCCAAAGCTCCCACATTTTTTTCTATTAAGTAGAGAAATATATATACAAATGTATATCCCCAGCAAAAAAGCACATCTACAAATGGGACATGTGTGTGTGAGCCCGGCTCGGGTCTACTTATTTTTCGCTCGTACATTATTCCATCGTTATTATTATGGATTAAGCTCTTTTAAGCTAATTTATGCTTGCTCTTTGCTAAATTGGATTATTCAACTGGGTTATTAGCTATTTCACTATATAGTTTACCCCGTTGTGTGTGACTATGAAAATGTGTACCTCTTTAAATGTAAGCACGCACCACACCACGCACCAAACTTTTTTGCTTAATGCAGGCGTAACAGACTCATAATTGTTGGCGGGTCTCCAGGGCATACGTAAATTAGCTAGGTGCGGTGAGGAAAGGAGCACTAAAAAGCAATGGGAAATGCTCATGCTAACTGGATATTATTTCAAAGCAGAAAAAGCTACTTAAGTTCAAAATATCAACATCAACATCATCAACAACCAAAAGGGAATATATAGTGGTGGAAGTGGAGTGGATTGTTATTTCGGTGTGGTATTTCGGAGAGAGAGAGAGGAAATGGACGGATGGATGGGTTTGTCTCGAACGTCCATCTCTCATGTCATGCTACGAGTCATCAGCTCAAAAACTGTGGAGTAGAAAATGAATGTAACATTTACCACCAATTCAATTCAACCAACACTATTAAATACACTGTTGCGCCTATTTGCAATTGAATATACATTCATATTTTAATAAACTGATTACATTAGTATAGTTTAGTTTTAGTACTTTGGTGGTGGTTGTTCGGTTCTCTGCTGTCGCCGTGGTTGAGCGACACGACGCGACGCATTATATTATACATTACGTAACGTAAGGACGTCAAGAGAAAGAAACAATATTCGTATGGCTTGCCCTCTTGCTCTTTCTCCAGTCTGTCATGTCACTGTCATCCCTTTTTTCTCCAGGATTCCAACAGAGGATTACAGCCCTCCGGCTCCTCAATTTAACAGCTAACAGACTTACTTAGCTATATGAACTCATTGGAGGGAAAAAGGAGTGGGGATGTATGATGAAGAGCAAGAAGTTGAGCACAATTTTCGAGGACCCCCAAAAACGTATTAAACTATTTTGCAATTCAAATTACCTTCACTGATAAACCAGGAGTTGAGTCAGGAAAGATAGGATAGGGCTTGTCAAATTTCCCTTTAATATATGCATTGGCTGTGTGAAGACCTTTCCGGTATGGCGGTTTACGCAGTTTGTGGCCCCATCATGGAAGATAAAATGAAAGAATAACATCATAACATAACATGAGGATGCAACATGGGATGCAATCCCACTTTCATGTAAAATGTGTTGCACTTCTCTTTCAAGCATCAACAGCCCAAGGCTTTCTTTTGGGTAAAAAAAAGGTTTAGAAAGAACCAAAATCCAAATGTTTCTGATTTACTTCCTTCATGTAACCTGGAACAAGGTTCTTTTTGCTTCATCCTACATCTGTGAAACGCATATTAGGTTTCGGTAATAGCAGAATTCGTGCCAAATCTCCTGCGGCACAGATACTTGGAAACATTCATTCACACTTTAAAACTTTTAAAAGTTCCGTTTTCAAAGGAACTTTTTCTCTTCTTCTCCAACTCAAAACCTCATCTTTACTGCTTTTTACACCAAAAAAGGGTCTTTTCGCATGTAAATCAAATGATTAGCCTTCCTGTTGTGCTCTTTGCACCATCAAAACACATCACGTACTTATGTATGTACATTGAATGACTCATAAAACACACACAAAAGATTTTCGAAGGGGACAAACATGAAGCCCTTGCCTTGTAACAATTTTTTTTTCTCCTGAAAACGACTCTCTCAAGCAAAAACTTCCTATTGAAATGGAAAACCAACAACTTTTATATACTTTTATACATCAATTGTTAAGACATATTTAGTAATTTGCTCCTTTCTGCAAGAATAGCGTAAAAGTACACAAAAGAACCCCTGAGTCAACAAAGTCAATGAAGTGTAAGTCAAGCACCGACGTTTACAATGTCTTTTGGCATGTAAATCAAATGATTAGCCTTCCTGTTGTGCTCTTTGCACCATCAAAACACATCACGTACTTATGTATGTACATTGAATGACTCATAAAACATACACAAAAGATTTTCGAAGGGGACAAACATGAAGCCTTTGCCTTGTAACAATTTTTCTCTCCTGAAAACGACTCTCTCAAGCAAAAACTTCCCTTTGAAATGGAAAACCAACAACTTTTATATACTTTTATACATCAATTGTTAAGACATATTTAGTAATTTGCTCCTTTCTGCAAGAATAGCGTAAAAATACACAAAAGAACCCCTGAGTCAACAAAGTCAATGAAGTGTAAGTCAAGCACCGACGTTTACAATGGTTTTATGAAGAAAGATAGCTTTTGCCTTGATGATTTTCCCCGAGACCATATAAACACATAGTAGGAAATTATATTGTGAACAAAGTTTTGTACATATCTGCCCTATTCACATAACAATACAGCTAATTATATTCGCTTGTGTTACACACAAAAACAGGGGTTGTAAAAATACAAAAAATTATTGCGAGTGAGATTAAGTTGTCACTACAATTTATATTCCAAGCTAGACATTAGGCATTAATAATATAACTGTGATAAATTCTTGAAAAACATCACATTTGATAAATTACAATTTTTCAATGAAAATGATCTTGTTCTAGAAATAGAATCCTCTCTTCTCTACACATAATTTTCAAAGGTTTTAATTATTTAGTCTTAAACATTCTTATTATTATAAACTCCGATTGAAACACGCTGTTTGTTAATTTCTGAACTCCCCAAGAAGCAACAACTTCCTAACTAAATGCAATGATAAGTACTAAAACTTTATGGAAACATAAATGAAACAAAGTTAATTGAATTGTTCCACTTTCATTTCTGCAGAGAACAGAGCAGAGAGTACGACAACATCTTCGCATTCTCCTATCAACCATGAGACCACCCTCTCCGGGGCAACTTGAGAGATGAAATCTTGAGTAATAATAATGAGTCCTTCAAATTAAGTGGGAGGACAGAAATAGTCATTTCAAAGTTCCTTATGAGCTTTTTTGTAGCTTGTTTCCTTCATTCAAAGTTCATATTACTTTTGCCCTCTTAAATGTTAACTTTTAGTCGAGTCCAGAGTCCAGCAGACTTTTCCTAGAATGTACTTTCAAACTTTCCTCATTATAATGAATGAGTAACGACATGTCCTGCTACTGCTAACTCATGTACGCACTTTTCAAATGACACGAGGTGAACTGTGTCGGCAAATTTTATGAATAACCCTTTGAAAGATGACAACTTGCGACAAATACATTTTAAAAAATGGAGTAGAAAGATTCCGAAAGTAAATAAATGAGCTTCCTATTAGAAGAATATATACAAAGAGGCTCGACTCAATACTTTTTCTATGATCAATGCATCTATTTCCATTCCATATTATAAGAAGCAACACAACATACAAAAACCAACTACGCAAATAGTCCATCCCTTCCCTTTGTCAGAGGATAATGGGGATTCAAAAAATGAGACTCTCTTCGTCTTTTCACTCTTTTTACAGTTCCGTATCAAATAAATCAAAGTGGAGAAATGACAACAATGACAGGACGGATATTTACTATAAGTACATGGACTTCTCTCATACGAATAAAAAAAGAGGCTTCAATAAAGCACACTAGAAAGGCTATCCAACCATACCGTATTTGATGTTACCTTTACGCTTTATATACTACGCTGCACCGTCCAGTTCTATTTACTTTCACAAATGATGTCAAATAATTGTCCGGTTCCTTCTACTATTGTTCGCGCACCCTTTCTGCTCTTATGCTCTGCTCTCGTTACATCTGTCTTTGATCTTTTGTATGAGTTGAGAAGCTTTGGATTTTATATCCAAGTCTAATAAGAAGACTCTACGCCTACGCTGCACTAAATTGACAAGGTTGAGTATAAGGACAGTAGTTGGTAGTGCACGCTGCAAGGTAGAGCGACTGCATAAAACACAATAACAATATTATATGCTTTTAAGAACAACCAAAACATGGCACTTTTCAGCTTAATCAGGAGGAAAAGGAGAAAGAGCTAGAGAGCCAAAGTAGGAAATCAATTGAGATAAATATGAAGTGACAGAACCATCAAGTGCTAATGCTTTCACAGACCAAAAAGAATGTAATACTATCGTCACGTTCACGTCCTTTTCTAAGACTCCATGAAGACACGTGCACTGTGTTGATGCTCCTGACATTGTATTATCATGTGCGAAATGTATACCATAATTGCTTCCGATATCCAATTCCAATACGCATTCAACAACAAAAACAGCACAGCATTAGCACTCCCAACAACTTTAGATAGCCAAGAAACTCAAGACAAGTTGCTAATTGACACTCAGCAGCATCAGGCTTGGTCGTCGTGAAAAACGGAAAAAAGTAGAGATGGATTGGATCG
>JAANSM010005477.1:0-10106 GCA_036850725.1 Orchesella villosa | reverse complement strand
TACGCACAAGATTGAAATTCCACAAGAAAAACAGGGGACGAGCAATCCAATTAAGAGATTTTCTAAATGTATCTTGAGGGAGACAAAAATGACTTTGAGAGGAGAGCAGCCTTGACTTGCTTTATAAACAGTTGAGCCTTTCGCCTTGTGCATAATATTTATTCGAGGCAGGCAGCACAGGACATCCTGAGTGAGAAAGAGATAAGGGTTTGTAGTTTGTGTGTGGAGGAGCTTGAAATTTAAGAGAAAAAGTAACAATTTTTGTTTGTTCAGCAACTCAATCCATAACTTAACACAGAGCACATTGAGACCAGCATAAAACCCAAGTCAGTTGATCCCTTTTTCAGTTTATATTTTGCATCTCTCTCTCTGTAGCTCTATACTCTATACGTGCCGGAGATTTTCATTTTAAATACGACTTCATTCCATATATCCCACTGGAAACGAGCGCTGGCCCTAAGGAAATAAACAGGCGCACATAAGTAAGTGGCATAAGGGAGAAAGAGATATGCTCATTTTTAAGTGTTCAAAACAGGGAAGGCGTTAAGGTTATTTATGAGCTGAAAAATGCAGAATAAGTAATGGATATGGGACGAGCCTGTTAGTTAACCGAAAAGTCAATATTTTGACAAGCTCTCCAGCCTCCAACCAATACTTTTTCCGAATCCAATCCACTCTTCTTATTTCCTGTAAATGGCTCGGGCTCTTAGACTCTTTTGCTCCTAATTCATTTTGACTTTGTTTATACCCTGATTTATCGCAATGTAGAACAAATAACGGGCTTGAAATTTCATCAATTAAATCTTGAAAATGATATAGTACTTGTTTTTAAAGACGTACATCTTTCAAGGCTCCAATTCAATTCTACTGTCCAATAAAAAAATATGGTGCTGACAGCCAAAATAAAGGGAGATGAGGGATGATGATGATTGGCCTTAAATAGTTTGAAATATTAAGTGTTTTCTTATGCCGATTGCCGACTTTTGTACTTTATAATCCAACCAAAATATCAACACCATAACCACTTTAGTTCAAGTTGGAGATGGAGTGATGTTTCTTTGGGAATATTTCTTTCGGCGTGGATGACGAAGTGAATAGATATCAACATATCAATGATGGTGTGTGTGTTAAATGTGGTGGTGAGTTTTAGCTCTGAAAGGATAAAAGCCCCTTGAGAATTATAAGGGAAGAAGAGGAGAAGAGAAGCTGATAAGCAGAGAGGGATGCTAGCTTCAGCTTTCGATATAAGCTGCTTCCCCCTATTATTTCCTCAAGTTTTCTCAGGAGCCTTCTTCTTCTTCCACCCGCCCAATCCAATGTGCTTCCAAAAGCCTCACAGCTTCTCACACACCATCATAATCGTATCAATAAAACGAGTTTTTAAATGATGAAAAATGAGCTAAGAATATCCCTTTTGACATTGAGACGAAAATCGGTGGAACATCTGATGAGATAAAATTGGAAAAGGATATATGGCATGACAAGAAAAAGACGTTTTTGGTGTACATTCCTCTCTTCACTTCTCTTGAGCATTTCGTGTATCGCATCAAAGACAAAAATCAAATAATGAACTAAACTATAATACTATTACACAAGCAGGTTTATTTGAAGTAATTATGCTACGATTTTTGTAGAAAATAAACGCAACTTTTCGCAACAAACTCACGTTGCACGTCATTTTTATGGATCGGAAGAAAAATGCACATTATAATTTTATAAATCGATTTCTAACCTGAATGATTTCCACCAGGTTAATAGGATAAATATAGGTAAATTATGTGCTTTATAAGAAGAAAAACTGCTCAATAAATATCAAGGGTAAAAGCCTTGAGCTACTAGCTACTCAATTCACGTATTTGCATGACAAGTTAAGAATTGAGAACGAGAGAAAATGCATTGAAATTAAGTAGAAAAAAGCATATATAGCAATTTCTTATGACGGATCATGATCAGATAAAGAAGTACATATAGCTAAAAACATAACTTGAAAAAATACTCTAGCAAAATATTCCAATGTCGAATGTCCATATGAAAAACAAGCATATCCTTGTGCCTTGCAAGTACTACAAACTGCACAAAGTAGAACATGTGTAACTTACCTCCTCTCCAAAACCATTTTACCTATCATGTTTTCGATTATGTTTCAATATTCAAACTTTTTTTTGAGGAAGCAACCATTAAGAACGGCAGTTGTGGGTTGGCTAAAAACTACTTTACTTTTCCTTTTTCATGTATCCCATTTTGGCTTTTGGTACTGAAGAAGAAAGCCAATCCGAAAAAAACTATACAACATAAACATAACAAAGCATAGCATTGAATATTGAATGTGTATAACAAGTTTTATATAGCATTCATGCTCATGTACTCATGTCCTTTCTCCGCTGCTGTTGGTGAACATAATCGTGAACTCAAGAAAAAATGTTTTGGTTAAAAAAAGAGTAGACCGTAGGTTGTAGCATTGGGTTTTGGATTGAACAACAAGAATGTTTTCTCTTTGTAACAAACACAACACTTTCTTTTACTCCCTTTCCCTTTTATGCCTTTTATGTACATATTTTTTAAGCTATATATTTTCTATATATAAAATGTACTTTATAACTTTTACTTATAAATCGAAAGTGAGCACGCAAAGAAATAATAGTTTCTGCGTGTGTCCAACCAACAATAACAAACAACCAATTCCATGTGGAAAAAATTGGAGAATATATGTATATAATCCTTGAAAATATACACAATTCTATGCTCTTTTCATATTTCTATATTTCCTATATGAAAATTTACTTGTAAATGCCAAAATTCCACGCTCCACGCTATTCTATAAGCTTGTGGAATGGACATGGATATGGACACGCGCTTTCATTTGAGCTTTTGAATAAGTTCATGGTGTCAACCATCCTGAATGGACATGGATATGGACACGCGCTTTCATGTGAGCTTTAGAATAAGTTCATGGTGTCAACCATCCAAGTGAGATCTATATTAAAGAGGGGTTATGCAAGAGCTTAAGTATATAATACCGTGTGTGTCCACAAGAATCAACATAATATAAAGTCAAAAATGTAAATATGAAGAAGTTGAAACTGAAAAGTGAGGAAAATAAATGATAATAAAAAAAGAATATGTATGAGTGAGTGAAAGTATACAAAGAGTGTTTTCTCATTTGTATCCTGCTGTTTACTTTCTCTTCTCTTGTTCCGCAGATTTATAAATTCATACTTAATTCGGCATGCATGTTCTCACTCAAGCCACATGCGAACTTTGCTGTCATTCACTTTCAGAAAAAAATTGAAGCTGGCGAAATTTTCGCATGAGCTTAAAAGGTGCAAAAATCTTAGCACAGCACACGTTTGCGTTTGATACACTTTGCTCGAAGCAAATAAAGCGGAGTTCATAATCTTTCTGAGATTTTCTTTGTGTAGCGATTTTCTTATGTTACGAATTAGTTTAATGTATATTTTTCTCTCCCTTTCTTTCTCTCTAGGGTGGAGGATTACCAGAAATGAAGGACGGAGGATTGGGTCCGAGTGGTTGGGGTTATCCCTCAATGTATCATCCTTACGACCCGGGATTTGCCGCGGCAGCAGCAGCCGCAGCTGCTGCCTACCCTTTCAACGGGTAAGAAGAAAAAAAATTGATATTTTTTTCTCTCTCTCTTTCTCTCTCCCTTTATTTTCTTTCTTTCTTTTGATTATGATCGATGTGATGTGACTCTCTCTCTTTCTCAATGTGTGTACATTACATCCATTTATACTTTATACTCAGATAATATGCTAGCCTTGCCCAAAAGCTCTCCTTTTTGACCACCCTTTTTGGTTGGTGGTCAGCAGTAGAGGAAGAAAAAGACGCTGAATTATTTATTGCCTCATTTCTTTCGCAACCAACCAGTCCAGTCAGCACAGAGTCAGAGCGAGAGAGAATATACCTCGGCCTTTCTTTACTTTTTTTATTCCCTCCGTGAAACTCGGGAGGACGGGAAAAAATGTGTCTTATCGATAAAAGTGTGTGGCTCCTAATGTAATTTTTATTATCATATTTGAAAAGAGGCGGACAAAACAAAAATCAGGATATCGCTACCACGAAAAAAACTCTAGTAGAAAATGCTTGTTTTTCCTCATGTCATACACAACTTGAGCCTTGTTTCACTAGTTCAAAAAGTAGAAAGCTATATAGCTTGCTATGGCTGGTTCGTTTCTTTCAGCAATAAATACGAATATATATGACTATCACAATCGCATTCCAATCCAATTCACTTTGCTCCCAAATGCTTATCAAGATGGGTTTCGGAAGCCTGACTTTTTTTGTACTTAATATCCTTTTTGGTCGAAATGTCGAAAAACAAACAGGTAGAAAAAAATACCAAAACAGCAATCAATCTAATATATACCGAAACGATTCACGACCAAAACTACTCGCTATATATTATGGCCTATGGTCACTCTGGTCAGTCAATACATTACTTATATAGTTATCTTGAAACAACATAATCATAATGTTGATTGAATATGTTTGCGTTTGTAAACCAAAAAACCACACAATGTACCATAGCACTTTTGCTTCCGATATGATACTATAATATAAGTATATACCGTGTTACGTTACGACTTATCCAACACGACTACACATCCATTTATACAAATGTACAAAATAGGAAAAACTTGAGCAAACAAGATAGAGATACATATTTACTGCCATCAACATCAACTCCTATAATATTACATTAGCCGAAAATGGTTAAAATATTGACAAGCTCCTTTTTTCCTTCCCTTAAACAGACATAATTATGATCAATGAGTTTGCTCCTTTTATTCATAAAAGTTTATGGTAGCTAGAGCTCTATACATTTGTGTTTTTGTGTGTGCATTGAGCTCCAAAAGCCGGAGCTCCTAAACAAACAGTAGAAGAGTTTTGTTTGTCCACTGGGCATTTATAGTTTTTGTTTCTCTGCTTACTCACACAGTCACACATACTCAGGGCTCAGACAATAATATTTTCCGACAAATATACATTATATAAAAGTATATATGTACGCAGCATATATCTAAACTCTAAACCTATAAAGGAAAGGGGTTTGTCTTGTTTGTTATGTGTTTGACAGTGGAATATGCTCACATTCGCTCCGTATATTTATTATATGCTTTCAATTCTTCATGGTTTTTGTGGCTCGTGAATGTCCCTCTTTAAACCGTAGGGTTGTCAAACGGTGGTGGGTGAATAAATTTCATAGTGTAATATCTCTCTCTCTAGTTCTCGGTTGTCCATACAAAAACTTCACCACCGTGTATATTTTCCAATTTATTATGCATTTTTCTTCGCCTCTTGTAAGCAAGTTGACATTCGAAATTCGAATACGCATCGCTGTTCTCTATATGAAAATAACAAAATAAAACAAGAGAAAAGAACATTGCACAAATGTGGGAGAGACATGGAAAGAGCTTATCGGTTACATGCACGTCATACATATACTCTTCATATTTGACATAATGTCTCCTCTCCTGAATATGTGAGAATGCACGTGTTATATTAATGGAGATGCATATACATATATATAGCACACGTACACACACAAATGCATCTGCTTATAAGGGCAACGAAAACTTTAGGTATTATGCATAATACACACGATGAATGTGTGTGCTGTGCTGTCAAAAGTTGCGGGTTGCGGTGGTATATGGTGTGGCATTGCTGTAAAACTTTAAACTTTTACACTCAAATGCTTTTTCTCCTTTACAAAATGTTGCTCTTTTTTGGACTTGGCATTGGCATCACACACATCACATCGCATGTTTATGGTTATTGATGGAGCAGTTTTCTATGCAATATTCAATTCAATGTTACATTTTAGAATACAAGACAGGAATACACATTGTTTTTAGTTTTGAACTTCATTCTATTTTTTTCAAAGACATTTTGAAGGCCTACACCAATACCAATTTAATTTTACTCAAGGATTTTCTTTGCAAAAATACATATGCGTGTAAATTGTCATTTTCAACCTTTGATAATTTTTTAAAATCATGTGATTTTTTGGTGGAATGGAAATGTTTGTGGGAATGTATGAGAAAAGTAAGCTTATATAGTTTAGTAAAGTAAACGTAACCCTAAATGTAAACTGGTAATTAGGAAGAACGATACTTTACCCTTCTTATTTATATAACATATCACACATCCAAATGTTCACCGAGGAAATAAATATGTGCGGTTTACCAATGGAATTCCATTCTTGAGTGATTTATACATTTTTTTTGGGTGCCCGCAAACCCACCATTTGTATCTTGGATTGGGATTGGAAGCAGCAGGAGTAAAAGCATATTATGTGTATATGTGTTATTCTTTCAATTACATTTATCTCCTTATTGGTTGTTGGTTCTGGTATGTGCCATAGAATGAATTTGCTTGGCAAATAAATACGTTCATTACAACCACAAATATGTTTGCTTAAAACTTACCCTAAAAATACCAGAAAAGCATATATAAGACTTCAACTTTAAGGGAGTAGAAATCAAGAAATGCCTTCTGTTTTTACATATGTTCTGACACTCCACCCATATGTAATACTACACTTTCTTCAGCATGTTTTATCATTCCATTTTCTTTTACAAGGAGCTGTACACTCCGTACACATGTAGAAATTTGGGCTTGTGCAGATTGCTCATGTGTTCAGAAATCAGAGTTACATTTACATTTCTCTCCATCTCTATCTAATACAAAATGAGTATACAATTTAAGCTGCTCGCAGGGCTCAGCTACCAGCGCTCACATAATAAATTTTGAATTTGAAACTATGAGAGTTGGGAAGAGTATGCTCCCTTTCCTTGTAAGAGTCAAGTGTATGCGTGTAAGAAAAGTTGAGACAATTTTCCTTTAGCTTCCATTCCCATCTTGTTCTTATGTATAGCAAGCAGCAATATAGTTNCCGGAGCAATTCACTCTCCTGCTAGTTTATATTTGTAGAAAGGAATTCTTGCCTAATAACTTCCCCTGGGTTTCATGTCTCTCTCGCTCTCAACCCGACAATCTTATACCAAACTATAAAGCTCTACATAGTACCAAGCCATAGCTCGGCTTCACTCACATTAGCATTGCCAACAGTAATAAATAAACAAGATGTACGAGCTCACGAGCTATATTTTTACAATATGCAATTTACAACTTCACCTTTCATCCTTCTTTTTGGCTCCTGCTCCTGCTTCACTAAACTTCCTTCTCTCTGTTTAAAGAAAGGAATGGAATGCACACATAACGTCTATAATGTTTTGCGTCGTAGTATTAGTATTTTACAAACATTTACATTTATTAAGGTAAAAGTGGGAAGAGAGAGAGAGAGGAATAAAAACAGATTGTAGTTTTGTAGCAATATTGACTAACACAAGGGAGAACAAACAAAGTCATGTATGTAATATGTTTTTTCAGATACAATTTATTTATTGTTCTGTAAATATTATATGTGTGTGTGGTTTTACTGGGTTTGCAATTTGCAACTCCGAGTTCCGACTTGAGTCGAGCAAATTAATTTCTTCTTCCCCAAAAAGTAATTGAGCTACATAAAAACACACACATACACACGAGCTACGTTATAAAATTGTAATACTTTGTATAAAGTTCAACTATTCAACAACGAAGACATTCTTATTCGGATGTTGACTTGCTTGTGAATTTGATCATTTTTTATGTTCTTTAATGGTGCAGACCACCAACAAAAATTATATATTAGACAACCATTAAGATATACTGATTAAAGCATTAAAACCGTCCTTCTTCCTCTTCTTTATGATCTACTTACAAGTTAAAATTGCCATTATATATATTCTCAATGTGAGAGAGAGGGAGCAAGTCTTAAGTTGATGACTTTGCAAACATCATAATTCAAGAGGTTTTTAGTTACGTGTGTACATGAGTATACATGCATATTTATTACATATTTCTTGTTAAGAGCAATTCATTATGTTTTAGTAATCAACTGATTTGATATGAGTAACGAGGGAAAATATCTACATGACAAGAAGTACTACAATAGTGATCAACGTACCTCTCATTATTATATTATTTTAGTTGAGGATTAAATTAATAAATGGGATGAATATTACACAGAGGTCCAGAAATAGGCAAGTAATCGCAAATGCATAGGAGGAGGCACCCTGTTGTGCAGTGTGTAATATGTGTTCCAAATGTTGAAATAAATATTATATATATTTATCTGATTTAATTCCATGTTCACAAAACCATTGAGAGAATAAAACTTGTTGGAATTTTGGAATTAGCCACAGGAGCTCAAAAGGGTATCTCTCTAATAAATTGCAAAAAAATAGTGAGAGAATGCACTGAGCTATCGAGAGTCGAGTGCAGTTTGAGAATGAGTCTTGGGGAAAATATTAGAACAAGATCAGTAAGCCTCTGTTTAACACATGTAGAGATAGTAGTGTAGTTTACAGGGGGCAAATGTTTCACCATTGTCGACATTGGTGGAGAACATGAGCATGAGCTTGTAGTACAACTTTTATTACTCCCACCAACAACACCAAACCAACTACCACCTCACTTTTTTAAGTTGATGTAACTAACTACCTACTCTCAAAAAAACTTTAAATATTTGCTATATCTTTACATAGGAATCTTTCGTTATTGGTTTGGTTTTGGTTTGGTAGACGGTTTTATCTTTATCTTTACAGTGTTTTTATATTGAAAAATATGTGGGTAAATGATGATCATGATTAGGATGACAGTGTTTTGCTCCAATGCTTTGATTTTGCCATGTGTGTGTGCCAATTTTCTCTAAGTCATCTGCTTGTCTCAAGTCTGACCCTTGAATAGGTCGCCCGTTTCTCATTTTCAGGAATGTCAAATGTGTTTTCGTCTTCTTCTGTCGTGCTGCGCCATACCATAAATCGTGTGGTTGGGGTTTGGTTGCATTTACAGATAGATAACAAAACATCATCATCATCCCATACATTCATTGAGAGTCAAATGGCTTGGTCATATGTGTTGAGCTAATAATGATGTTTAAATCACGTTTAAGGTCTTTTCTGACATTTACGAATTTCATAAAACATTTACATGTTTCGTTTAGTGTCAAATTTTTATTGGGAAAAGGGGTTTACGATGTGTCACCATTAATTAGATAACGTATTTTACATGAGCTGTGAATAATGTGAGAATGAATGAAATAATAATTATCAGGATGTAAATTAAAATCAGACTTTAGTCTCAAGATATCAATGAATGAATGCGGTTATCAAATTACTTAGTATTTATTTTATATTTATTTTTTTTAAATTAAAATCAGATTTTCATATAACAATGTATGAAGAATGTAAATCTATTTCAGCTGATAATTTAAGCCTGCAAAACATTTTATATGTTGACGTCGAATTTAAACATTTCTGTTTGACAATTTCGAAACCTTAAAGATCGAGCCCTTTGTCAACTCCCTTTACTAAAAGACAAGCCCTGAGAATGCTGTAAAGAAAGACATCAGTGATTAGTATATTTTTTGTGGGGATCGATAAATTTCCCTAATGTACCCATTTATATGACGGGGAGAAAAATGGGATTTTAAATCGGCAGATTTTCTTCACCACGATACCACCAGATTTTTTCCCTTTCTTCATTCTTCCTCCCTTGTTTGTAAAACGAAAGTGTTGCTTGTGTATTTACTTGTGTACACGATACTTTTTCCACTAACAAAGTTACATTACATTAACACTACATCCAACTATATATTATTACAAGAGTTACAATATAATATAGAAAAGTGTAAAATACGCTTGTTTTTTTTCTTCTTCTTTCTTCCTCAAATCGATTTTCCCCGAGTGCGCATTCCCTTAATCTCTTCTTCCTCCTCATATAATAATGCTATTACACATCTCTTCCTTAAAAAGTAGTCGAATAAGAAGAAATGGTATAAAATATATAACCAAAACCATCTACCCAAGTAAAATGTCTTATTCCATAAGAAAATGGATATATAACTAGTAGCATTACTTCCATAGGTTGGATTTTAAGGTGGCTTTCATGTTATTTAAAAAGGGGAAAAACAAGCAGAAGCAATTCTCTCTCTTCTCAGTCTTCCATGTAACCATATTAGAAACTAATGTATTCTTTCACAAGCA
>JAANSM010005476.1:0-10107 GCA_036850725.1 Orchesella villosa | reverse complement strand
TTCACCGTTCACATTCACTTCACGTTTTTCATACGCTCCTCCGACTGATTAAGTTCAGTGCCTTACCTGATGACATCTTTGCTTAGGAGCTTAAATTCGAGTTTAACCAGATCAATGCAACATTGACTGATAATATGAATATCTAGCAAATTACAACTTCATTTTCTAAAAACGAAAGAAGGACATATTTAGCAAATAGGGGAACGATGAGACTCATAATGGAACCGCCGTAAATAATAAACTCTACAAAGATTTAATAATTTACAAAGAAAACAAAGACTAATTACAAATTACAATCTGGTAAACGTATAAACTTAGAATCGCGACATTGCTGAGTATCAATGAGTAACACGGTGAAAGCTAAGTCTAAGTAAGTTACATAACGGGGGCATGCCTCCAATCTTTTCCTTCAAAATCCTCGAAAAAGTAGCTTCCTAAAATCCTTCTATTTCACCGGAGCTCATGCACCACAGTTTCAATCTTGGTCGGTAGATGATGCGGGAGGGTGGTTGGGACACAAGCAGCAACAGAAAGTTGCACGTTATAAAAAAAAGTCTCCTCTTCATTCAAATCATTCTAATTACGGATTCTGATTCGAACCCTTTTCTAAACTATTTTGCTGAGCTAAAACTAGTGTATACCCTTGATGAAAGATCGTTTACTTCTAGTTCAGTAGCCTATATACATTTGCATGCAATAAATTCATCTGTTGGATATAATATACACGGCAAATTGTAAATTAAATATTGTTTTCATTGTTTGCTCCATTGAGACAGCATGACGTGGTAACAATTACTGTCTATCACAACGCCTCCCTGATCCAAATCTTCAAATAATGTTGGTTCAGTTGGTGAATTTTTCAGTAGGTAGTAGGTCGTCAGTAGGTTCCAATTGAATCAGTCAAATTTTATGTACATTTTTTGGCATTTCATGTACGCATTACATGTATTTTTGTAAGCATAGGTGTGGGCTTGAGCTCGTGCTCACAAGTTACAACATGCAAATTATCCATACTGTTTTGTATGGCACCTCAAGAAATGAAACAACGTTTTGTTCTCTTAAATTTACATACCTGATTTGTGATTTTACTGCAATGGTTGCCTCTAGTCTTCCTGTTTCGGAGTACTAAAATGTTAATACCTACGTATAATTACTGCTTTGAGCTTTTTGTTTATGATTATAGTTCTGACTGCCATTACTGGACACGTTAAAATAGTTGTTTGCATGAAGAGGTTTTTGGTTTTGTAATAGAATTTTAGGAGAAGAATGATTATTTCTCTGCAATTCTTGAAGAGTACGTGTGTGTGCTGGAGTCAAACCGGAATGCGCAACTTGCCACTCTAAATAATCTTTTTAATGCAGATCCATGAACGGTTTGAACCTGGAAATGGACTAACGTAAAACAAATTGGTTGACCGTTTCATTAAGTTTTCATATTGAGATAAAGTCTGAAAAGAAATTGAAATGCTAGTGATTTGGCTGTCTATTGTTATTTACTGGTTAAAACTAAGAACTGAAAACTAGGAATCGTTATGGACTGGCTAGAAAATATTGCTCCAAATAGGTTCTGATCCCATTCGGCTTTCCTGTAATAAACTATGGCATATTTTATATCAGATTTCAAATTTTATACTTTTATATTTGAGCGATATTAAATTCTATATCAAAAAATTGTTGCTTTCACAAACAAGTAAGTTGTTTGCTACAAAATTACTCGTACGAGTGTTTATTTATTTACGCCGTTTACAGTCGAGAAACTGCGAAAATTACTGAATTCTACACGAATATAAATATACAAAGGTCAAAGTGTCGTTAATGTCGTATGACTATAAATTTCCAAGTAAAACTCCCATTAACGTGATGGAGGAAGTCAAATGCACTACCGATAAAAAAAACCTTTTAAAATATCCCCCAGAATACAAATGAATACAGTGCGATTGAGGTGTGAGTGACTGCAGTCGGCAGTGAAATGAGAAGTCTAAATTTTTGCAAATCAAGGCTGTGCTTTATATTACTCGTTTCATAACGGTTTTACTGCCATTCCATTAAACTCAACGCGTATGAAACAACTAGCTAATTCATGCGACCCCCTGGAACGAGACAACTGCAACGAGTTTAATCGCAAAATCGTTTCCGATTTTTATGACCAATTAAATTAATTGCCCTATCGTTATACAGCTTGTGCTTGGCTTTAACTATAGCTATATGATATGAACTCACGAATTAACAACAACTAGTTGCGAGTTGTTCAGATTATCCATTCCATCTGTCCACCAATTTGTCACTTTTTGCCAAAGGCAGAATACGTTTGTATTCTGTTTGTATTCACTTTGCTAGTTATATTTTGGTTTGACAGTTTGTAAATTTCCCTTGTAAAAAGTAAAAGTCCACATTCAGATAACCCTTTTAAAAATTGGAATTAAAAAAATCCAATTGCAAATCCAATTGCATATAACTTCAACCAAGTTTACCTAAAAAGCTAAACGGGCTCAAATCACGTTCATACATTATGTATCGTCAATTTATATGAGTACACGAATAAAATGCTACCCGCATCTCAAATTTAGTTTTACAGTCTCACTCACCGTTAGCATTTATGCGATGCGTAATCCGTCTTGGTACTTGCCATTAAAGCTTCTAACCACATCACTATCAATTGAATGTAATTAGTTACTATACTTCGTCAAGGGATGTGAATTCAATCATGCATCGTTTGCCATAATTTACTTCAAAGCTGTCGTTTTAACCATTAGTTGTTTGTTGTCGCAAACACGATACATCGATAAGGAAGTGTCTATATGTATATATTTTTATAGTAGTAAATTCACATTTTATCGTGACAGATCGAAATCATTGCTCCCTCTCCTTGAATAACTGCATACATATACCTACGTTACGTGCACACTTACTTTACAACGTGAGACGTATGTATGTCAACTGTTTAGAAATATAACACGAGAAGAACCTAATTCAACACACGAACGTTGTAACGAGATTTTCCACATCGAATACAACTCAACACGGCAACCTTTCATTTTCTTTATAGCTAGACATTCCATTATGTACTTGAATTTGTTGTGAACCTTTGATTTCTCCAAATGGTTTGACAGATATGAATATTATGCATTTATAAAGGCCTTATATTGTGTCGTATTATGAAATGTTGAGTTCTCTTATGTACATTATATGCGTAATGTATTATATATGTTTTGATGAATTCTCAGTAGAAATTCGGCATATCCCCTGGGTAAACTGATGACAAGAGACAATTACTGAAAATGAATGTACAATTGGTTCTTGGCAGCCTGACAAAACGTTATGAAACATAAATGCATATGTAGTAGTATTATTAGCAACTTGATGTGTATTTTCGAGTCGCACAGTTTAGGTGAAAACAAGAATACGTATACACAGCATATACCCCTTATACATGCTTTATACTGTGGTGTGATGAAGAATATGATGAAGTAATGATTAGCTCAAGTCTATAACACAGAAAGCAACTAATGATAAGCTCTCATGAGTGCACTGAAGTATGCTATAAGCGTGGAAGAATTATCCCCCAGTAGCCAACAAGCCAACAGAGTAGAATTTGGTGAAAGCGAGTTTGGCTGTTGGAAAGGAAATCTCATTAATCTATGATACTTTAAAAATGAAGTTTCCAGTTTTCCTATATACAAAGGTGGTTATCAGAAAACTAACTAATGATTTCAACCAGAGAATGTGTACATATGTATACAAAATTTTATAGAAAGCCACAGTTAGGTTCAAGATACAACATCAACTTAAATTAAACTCCAAGTTCTCCACGAGTAGCAAAAGTAAGCCGAAATGTTGCCAATGTGTGTGTATGGTTAATGGTTAAGTAAATCAACACTGAAAATGCCAAGTAGTCAGTGAAGCCATTTTTTACATTCAAAGTTGAGCATCGAGTAGCAAGCAAAAGCTTATATAGAAAGTCTGTTAGAAGAGTCGAAGAGTTTGAGACGAATATAAGGCTCCTCCACATTTTCTCCAATAGGGGAAAACTATCACTGTGTGAAATGCTAGTGCTAATGCTATATAAAAGCAAGTGCATTACTTTTAAGCTCTTGAGTCACATAGCTAATGCTTCCTATAATATATAGATGAAGTAGGTGTAGTGGCAGTCACGCACGGTGTATGTGTATAATATGCACGATTCCATATTGCATTGGAATGAATAAATGAGTTAGGTAAACTAATGGAAGAATGCTTCTCTCCAAAAAGTAAAAGGCGAGGCATTGCTTGCTACACACACACACACAAACGACTCCAATCTAGTTGAGGGAGAGAGAGAGTGAAAGAGGGAAAAGAACGACACAGAAATTACTCATTGATGAATATCTACCATTGCCACATAGTACATTGAGTAAAAAGTGAGTAACTATTTACAACACAAAAGTACGTGTACGCAGCTATTTACTACAACGAACATAGACATATACAAACATTACTTTTATGTACTTATTATCACCATATGTGTATATACTGTACTAAATAGCAGGAAACCCAAGTTGCATTAGAAGGAGAAGAGAGAGAGTGAGAGAGGGAGGTGAAGCCGTGTGTTCTCAATATCAGATATATATTGTTTGTGTAACATTGGGGTTGATGATGATGAAATATGTGACCTGGTCCAAACAAAAACGAACCCAATATCGTATCGTCGTATCGTATCCAGAAATTTTGGGAAAGAGAAAAACTAAGTTGGTTGGTAAACCAAAGAGCTGAAGGTATGTGTGTGGGTATTGGGTAAAGCAGAAGGCATAAAAGTGAGCAAGAAAATATAGAGCTTTGATAGTGTAAAACTGTGCGAGATAGAAAATATCTATATATGTACATAATAAGTTTGGCTATTAACTGGGTATGATTACTGGATGAGCAGAGCGAAAAAGAGAGAGAGAGAGAGAGAGAGCTGAGTTTATAATTTTGCTTTGCTGCCTGATTCCATTACTGTCTCTTCCTGCGGATCCTATAACATCCGTTTTCCCCAACCGACTCACGAAACCAGCCAAGTTAGAAAAGTTTTCCTTCTTCGTAATTAATCTACTTCCAGATTGGTATGTGAACACTTGGAATTGCACAATTAACAAGGAAATGAATAGGATGAGGGTTCACTGTTTAGCTCTTTGCTAATGCTACATTAGATGCCCGATCCCGAATCACATTGGATGTTTGCTGACGATCATGATTTTGGATGAGCTCCCCAACATTGCGCTTTTTCTTACTCACATGGCGTATTTCAAATTGTTGGTTACGCTAGAGTTGGAATGGGAGTCAGCTTTTATTTGTATGCTATATATTATATATGGAGTATGCTTTTATACAAAATTATATAGATATGTTCTCCTTTTCCAGTAACGGTTTCCTGTTGGTCGGCTACCACAAAAATACGTTCACCTAAAAATGTTATTGGTTCAGCAAACACAAATCTAGTGGATTTTACATGTTTGGATGAAGAATGTTTATAATGGTTCGATAAATCACTTATTGTTTCATTCGATGTAAACGACGGCATGAAATGATTGACTTTGTGAAAATGGATGTGGGCTGGAATGATCAGTGTAAAAATGTAACGATATATATATAGAACTTTCAAGTAACGAAGACTTTTAGTAAAGTAACTAATGACTGGAGTTTGGCTGGAATTTATCAGTATCATCCGGAAAACGTATGGCGAGATAGAGAGAGATGGCTAAAAAAAATTCTATCACAGCAAGGATAATTTCAATCGCTCATTTTTCAATTTGCATTTCGATTTAATTGTGACGCAGAGAAAAGGGTATGAGCTGACTGAGCACAGGAATCTGAGTAGAGGAAGTGAATTTTTCATCATCATCTAACATCCTTTTACTCTTCCTCATTCCTCTAATCAATCTTTTCTCACACGCTCATTGATAGAAAAAAAAGTTTAAATATCCAAGTATTGATACATTTAGGGTAGGAAAACTTTCGTTAAAATCCTTTAATCGGTTCAGTAGACTGAGAAAATTTTCATAAAAAACTTTTCTCTTTTACAAAAAATAAAAGGAAAATCCTTTAAAAGGTTTGACTCACTGGATTGCTTTCTTCTATGAAGGCAAAGACATTTACGTATAGTAGTGTTCAGTAGGGAGCGGCATAATTTTATCGAAAAAAACTATTCTTGGCATATTCAAGTATATATAGGCACTAAAAGTAGTCAATGTAGTGAAGTATAGTATGCAAGAACAATCAAGGTACGCCCGTCCAGTGGATAGTGGAAATTTCCACCAAAATTGAGGTGGACAAAATTGGCAATTGGACATTTTGGACTACCCATCTAAAAAGTTCTGGAAAAGGACAAAGGGTATGCTATGAAAACATTTCGAAATGCATAATTTCCATACAGCATAACTTCTGCTGCATCGAAATTATGCATTTTACGGACTATTTTTATGCTGCAAAACGAATGTACCCAATCGTTAGTAATATGCAGTAAGTAGTTGATCTCAGTAGCTCAATCGTCGTTTTTATGTATATCGCTCACATGCAAACATTCAGCTTCATCGGTTGACGAACAAAAAGTATGCACAAGCATATTTTGCCGCCCCTAGTAATCACTGTCAAAGAACTTTTCTTCATGTATGGGTAAAAACTATGCTATGGCAGCTCCAATATGTCTTGCTTCCATATTATCTCTCACATCTTCAGAAAAAAGGCTCCACTCAAATGAAGAGAAGCATGGGAACATGCATATTTATACTGCTCTATACAGCAACTCTGAACTCGTATATTCCTTTACCTTAAAGTTATACTGAATATATTGTATTCTTTATAAGTCCCAAGCAGATTTGTGAGTGCATTGTACATAATGTCAGTAAAGAGGTAGAAAAAGGCTTAGAAAGCTTTTTTCCATCATTGTTTCAGGAAAACTTTTTAATTTTTAAAAGCCTCTCCAGCCCATTATTCTTAGAATCTCTTCAGTTTCGTTTATATGCTACACAAGTAGAACACACACATACATTTTTGTAAGCCTCCTTTCTTTTTGCATGCTTACATATTAGCGGCTCAGGACAGTTTAATATTATCAGTCAATGTACATTTCAAAGAACATCCCGTTCATTTACTATTAGTTTATATAATACCTATATAAATTTTATGCTATATACTATTATTACTAGAGACTTATGTATATGCAACGAAACTGTTGAGACTTGAAGTTTTGCTTTCATCATTCTATTCACTCTACATCTATCGCATCGCGCTCTACACGATGAATCTTGGTTGGTATTCAGAATGAACTATGAGACCCTCTCTCTCATCTGTGCTATTAGGTGTATGGTATATATATATAGTGACTAACTCAAAAAAGCTAAAGAATGTTTGAGGGATTAGAGAAAAAATTAATTAGCAAAAGATAATAGGAAATTCTTTTCTCATTCGTTGCCACTTTTAACTCTGCACGGATGACTTACCCAAAAACATCTACTCTCGGATGACTTACCTTTTCCTCTTCCTCTTGTCTTGTCGATGATGATAAAAATTCTGGCTACATCATATGACGTGCTTCTCCTTTTGCTTGTGCCATAAGAAGGTTTGATAATGAGAGCCTATTCATGTCAGTTTCGATATTCCTCATCCTATTCATGCTTTATCTCTCCAAATTTGCAGAAAAAGCTTGGGGACATGGTAGCATGAATGACATGATAGAATAGAACGCAATAAATGGAGGTAGGTGGAATGTTTTTGGAAATAAGATAACGAGATCTGTTTTTTGTATTAAAATATTATGTATACCTGTGTGCAGTTTTGAAATGCTGCTGTCACTGTTCATATTGTATTGAGCTTGAATAGTCTCAGTATCCGAGCTCATTAGTCATTATATTTCTGTGTGCAAAAATAGGTTTCATGGAATTTTTGTATTTTTTTGTTCATTTGAAATGTTTTCAGCTTGAAACAAAATGAGAACAAGCAGATAAAGTTCTGATCTTGGTTTTCAGATGATGTTGCTTCAATTAAACTGATGAAAAGAGATACTGGTTGAAAGAGCATTTAAAATTTCTCGGAACTCTTTCTCAATAATTTTTC
Organism: Orchesella villosa; assembly: GCA_036850725.1. Lineage (NCBI taxonomy): Eukaryota > Metazoa > Arthropoda > Collembola > Entomobryomorpha > Orchesellidae > Orchesella > Orchesella villosa. The sequence continues at coordinate 2,040 of JAANSM010005476.1, read as the reverse complement.
CAGCCAAATTCTCGAGTCTTCTTTTCTAGAGTTCCGTTTTTAGTTTTTTCCTACCAGTTAGAACCAGCCAGTGTTTTGGGGAGGATGTCCCAAAAAATATAAACTTGCTTTGCCACCACATTATCCAACACCATTAAAAACCCTTGATAGTATTTTTCATGCACTTTTTATGCTTTTCTAAACGCTCTATTTCTGAGAAAAAGATAATGCGAGTTTATATCATCGTGACATGATATGATATTAGAAGCGACAAGTTGAGAGCGGGTGTGGATTCGAAGACAGGAAGGGGCAGAAAAAGAAAGTATCGCAGTATAATGGTAAGTAAGTGAGTACATATACATGCATTAAGTTTTAAGCTTTTAACAGCAGCAGCAAAAGAAAAAAAAGAAACAGAAATGGATCTTGTGGATTTTTAAGCTCTGGTTTTATAAGAAGACGATTTCGGGACAAAGTTGAGTCCTCAGAGAGAGAGAGAGAAAGAGAGAGAGAGTGAAAAAAAGCAGACAACCAAAAATAGGATGCGTTAGTTACTTTTTTCCCTTAGTCAAGGTTTTTTATTTGCCTAGATGTACGTACAGACGTTGAACCAAGTGTACTGTAGTTGTTACTTTAACATGGAGCCAGCAATTGTACTCATATCTTTCACTCTTTCTGTCTCTCTCTCTCTCTCGTACTCCGACGTAGAAGTAGTTGTGAAAATTAACTTAAAAGCAGACAAGCTTTTTTCCTTTCTCGTTTGCACTAGAACTGGAAGAAAAGGGAACATGAATGGTGAAGAAAAAGAAAACGAGGGAGCAAAAATGCTTCACTTTCACGTATTTCATATTAAAATACATAATATGATGAGAAAGAGCTGAGCTTCTGTTAGAAGTTCTTGTTTCATTGTTGTGGCAATCGTTATATATGTGAGTAAAGATTGAGGCAGCACCAAAATGACACAAGCTGCGTCACTGCTTCTTTTTCTCTTTCTCCACATTCTTTTTCATTGCTACGCCAAGTACTACTATATACCTATGGAATCGGAGGCAGTGTCTCCAACGCTTTCTTCGTCGTCTTCATCTTTTTAGCTTATAATGTGGCGTATGTGGTCGTAATAATAGTGATGTGAAATGTATCAACAGCAAAAAAAGGAGAGAAAAGAAGAGGGTATTTGAGATGGAATAAGAAAACGCAAAAGATGCAGGACCCGAAAGTCTGCATATCGCATGCTTCCTTGCCTCTTTCATTTTTGGTTCGCTTCCCTATCTCTTTCCTATTCATCCAGGCAAAGAAACGTTCCGTTTCTCCCTTTTCTTAGGTTTGTGTTACCCATTTCATCTTCAACTTCAACCGAATATTACTTCGTTGCTACTTTTTTTTACACATATTTCCCTTCTTATGCGTTTGCAGATGAAAGCACTTTATTACTTAAATTCATCGTTGTCTCTTGTGTGGTTCATAAATATATTGGCTCCCTCATCGTTGCTTGATTATATGTAGATTTGAGCATATAGCTAGATAATAGCGTTTTGTTATACAACTTTTCTTGATTTTTTCGTTGATTTTAGTATTCCATATAGATTTATTCGCTTTGTGTTTACTTTATTTCAGGAAAATAAAAATAGAAACTCTACATGTCTACTGGTGATTCTGGAAACCTTGTCTGATGGACTTGCCTATCAAAATGCGTTTTCGAAACAAAAATATTTTGATACAACAAAGCTGAAACTTTTATACATGAATTTTATCCGTTAGGATTGCAATTAAAATCAATTTTAATTTAGTCAAGATGGTGTTTTTTATTAGCCTAATTGACTGGATACAGATTAGAGTAGATTCGATATTCTACATAAATTCTAAGATTCTTAATCTGAATCCTTTTGCAATTCGATAAGTAAGGATCCAAAACAGGGAGGCCGGGTAGAAGTGAAAGACGAGTGGATAGAGTATATATATATATATGGCTGACGGTGAAGTGAAGCCTATAGTCTGATATCTGCTTGCTTACCCCAAACAACTCATATGATTTTGCCACCACTTCTTCACTGAGGAGATCTCTAC
>JAANSM010005475.1:0-10107 GCA_036850725.1 Orchesella villosa | reverse complement strand
AAAAAAAAGTGGTGTTCAATTCCATGTTCCATTCTCGGTTGCATGATGAGCCACAGCCACACACACATTTATATAACCTCAACTAATCTTCACCAAATATGGATGGCTTTGGAAGCCGGATGGGACTCATTTTTCCTAATCTCCTTCACCTTTTGCCACAACCACTCATCTAGTTTCAAAAAAGGGAAGAATTATTTCCCAAGCTGTGCTCCGTGTAATGCAGGTTGTTGCATTTAATCCACACGCATCAAACAAACCAACACTTACGATTAGTCCATTTAGTCCTTGCCATTCATTTTTATCTGAACACTGAACACGGGCTTTGTTCCAACACGTAGAAACTCCAGTGTTGAATCATCGTCAATATGAGCATCATTATGTATTTCGAAGTGAGTGTAAGAGATTTTGTGAAGAATTATATTCGAAGGAGAAAAGAAATAAAGCAACTCCGCCTGTTCACTGTTCAACAATTCCATTAATTACTATGCCCCTAAGATCTTCCTCCATTTTGGTGTAGCGTGCCAACTCTAGTGGAAAAAAGCAAAGCACGAGACCAGAGACAAAAGGGTTGAAAGCAAAATAATTATCCTCAACCGTTCCCATACCATTACAATTTTTTGACTGACTTTTGTCCACTTCACTACCCCGTCCACCAACCACACAAATTGAATGGGATGGACTGGAAATCAATTGAGCTGGATGATGAGCAGCACAAAATTTTCAACGACTTTCCTTCAATTTTTAAACCTTTCACTTTGATCCTCTTCTCCTACTATTCTACTCAAAATCAATTCCTTTTACACTAAAGTTTTGCAAAAACCGAGAGCTGTTCCATTTATGCACGAGGCAAGAAAAAATATTTTTATGGATTTGGGGAGGATGAATGACTCATCAAGAACCAGTTGGTTGTTGCAAAGTCGTATAAGTACAACCATTTTTAAAAAATATATTTTTTCAACAATGCATTCCTTAGACAAAGTGAGAAGATTGAAGTCATAAATTCTCATGTAAATTTTTCACCCTGGCGATTCCCAGTATTGGTGCTCAAGTATGCAAAAACTAAAATGTGGAAGGGTGGATTTGACTTCACAAAAAGTGTATGTTAATGTTATTGCGAAATGGTCATAAATTCAACGTTATTTGCGTTTGGGTGGTGAAAATGATCTTTTGTGGAGTGGAGAGAGTGTGTAGGAAACCAGTTTTTTAATTACCTAACAACTTTGCCATATACCCATTTCGTCCCCTTTCCAAAAACAAAGTGGTGAGTAATTAAATGTGGAAATATGCACATAACAAATCATTCTTGTATTGATTTTTCCCAACCTCCATCATTGTCCAGAGGGGACGATGGGATCTTATCCTACCACCACCAACTAAAACCTGGCGAACATAATTAATAAATTGACGCCAATTAGGAGACGCGTTTATTTTTGTGGAGGTGAGACTCTTAAAAGGTTATTTTCCTTTTGGGAAATGGTTTTAGGTAGGTTAGAGGTAGACACAGAATACAAAAGTTGTTATGATGAATGTGTGACACATTGAACGCGTCATGTTTTTCCTTTTTTTTATCAAATATCCAGATCATCATCGCCATCGCCATATTTTGTCCTTTTTGTTTTCTCTCTAAATCTTATATGTCGCTTGTTGGATACAACCGAACACAACACAACATAAAACACAAACAGGGAATGTTGTGTTATGGAACAAGGTGTCTCTTTTGAGACCACCTTGGAGAACAAAGCATATTTGTACATGGATGTATTATGTACTATTATTGTGGTGTTGTGCAATAGGGAACTTGAATGTGGTTTAAGTTGTTTGTATGCGTCACTGATGTTGCTTTGGCACATAACAGGTAGAGAGACATATCATTCTCATTTATTATTGGATAACATATAAGTATATATATATATATTTTTGTAAGCTCTTTTGCTGGCTGCAATAAATGCAAGCTGAAAAAAGAGGACAAGACAGGAGGAGAGGAGGACCGGAGGCAGTCGTGTAAAAAAGACACCATGTCTCAGAGGGGAACCAGAAAAAACGTGTGTCTCACTCTCATTCTTGTAAGAGAGGAAAATGTCATCTTTTCTCCTACTCTCTCACTCATCCTTTCTGTCCTTTACTCCACTTCTTCTTCTTCTTCACAAAATGCCAAACTGTTGGAGTCAAGTGCCTCCACTCTCCACTGCACCACATAAGTATAAATCTATGTATTCCTCACTCCTTTCTACTCTAACAGTTTATATTCAACTGGAAAGAACGATCGTTCCATATCTCCCTTCTTAGCACGTGTGGCTATAGCCTGAGAGCTGATAGCTTCCCTACCTGGCATCATAACATCATAAAAAAGTATATATTCAATACGTTTACCCAATGACTAGCTCCAATTTTTAATTGTCGCCATTGCAGAGGGAACATGTCCAACGAGAACAACATAAAAACATTCATAAATGTGAGTTGAGCCAAGCTGTCTCCACTCAACTCCAAGAGAATATGATCAAATGGCATGAAAACTTTCAATTCACTTCCGGAATGAAAGGTAGTTACAGTTGGACTGGACGAAGTGGAAATGTGAAACTTGTCTTTAAAAATAAAAAGTGGAGAAGCTTGGAGCTTTCGAGTTGGAGCCGATAAAATATTTCGCGTGAGTGGTCGACTTTGAGGTGTAGTTGAAGAAGAGGTGGGAAAGGTATGCATGCCACTCTCCTTATATTTTGATATATGATGGACATAAAAATTGTTATCGGGAGAGAGGATCAGTAAATAAAAGAGCAACTTATAACAATTACTTGGACACTCCCTCTCTCTCTCTCTCTCGTCCATTGTTCCCTATTCCCATTTGCAGTGCACAACCAGCAAACATAACTTGTTCCTCTTCTCCTACCTTAAACAGTGGTAATGTTCGTGGTGAGTTGAACAAAATGCTAATGTCCCAAAAAAAACACACACACAAAACAAAACAATGCCTTTTTGTGTCATGCAGGCCTCGACGAAAAAGGTGAACTATGCTTAGCTACATATTATGTATATACTTAATACGTATTATATGTTGTAGTATAGAGCAGCATAGGAAAAACCCCCAAATTGGAATCAAGTTACATGTTTGCTTCGATGAATGCTTTCGTCCCTTCAAATAAAAAGTCACCTGCCAAAAGCTAAATTTTTCTTTTGATGTTCCAGAGAGAAGAAGAAGGAGAGTGAAGAGATAAATGGTGGCTTACTAAAGTAGAAGGCACCATTTCTAATTTATCGCTTTTCTTCTCCTTTAGCCAATCATCTGCTATTAAAGTAATTAGTTATGCATACTTTTCACTCAACAATGAACAGTTTTACCAGTCAAGTCAACATTAAAGGGATGATAATGATGAGGCAGAATATCGACTATAGGGAGAAGAGAACAATGTGATACCNATTAAAGTAATTAGTTATGCATACTTTTCACTCAACAATGAACAGTTTTACCAGTCAAGTCAACATTAAAGGGATGATAATGATGAGGCAGAATATCGACTATAGGGAGAAGAGAACAATGTGATACCGTGTACTTGTGTAAGCCGTTTTCTAAAGGAGAAGACAGCCGTTTTCTTGTTCATTATCGCCATTAAAAATCTATTGACTTTTTTCCTTTCTTTTCAATGTTCAATACAACTCGTATCCTTAGCCTTCATATAATTTCCAAGGTAAGCGGCTCACTTCCATTCGGCTCAATGTAGTTCATTTTTCATGGGGTACTTTGAGAAGACGGATAAAACACACATCTGGAGTCCTGAGTTGAGTAATCCATACAATATTATTATATAATGCGACTTGTTTCTGCTGAAAACCATGAAAGGTAGCGTAGCAAAAGAGATTTTAGTAGTGTACTGTACAATCTACAATAACCATATGTCCATCTTTTCAGAAAGTAGAAGAATGCACGCATGCATACTCCGTGTATATCTGAGTGAATTCACGCAAGGATTCACTCTGACTAGATCTTCATGATGTTGATGACGATGCTGCCGCCGCCATATGCTATATCCCTTTTATTCGTTCCTCACATCACATTCGAAACAAAAAAAGGGTTTTTTCTCTAGCCAACAGTATTATCACGGGCATTCGGCATGCATGCCTCTTTTTCACGGTATTATTATCAAATTATCAGTGCCGTTGCATAGGATGCTTGTTCTCCAGTTGGGATACGTTTTTGGTCAAGATTCTTTTAAAGATGAAACGAGACGTGCCGCTCGCTCAAGACATATAGGAGGTCAGGTTCAAGCATATTTTCTATACATTTTTTAAAAAGCGAGCTTCTAACAATGAACAATCCCTTTGAGAAAGGCACGCACTTCACTTTAAAATGCAATGTGAAGTTCCATAGCTAACACCCTTCTATTAAGCGACATAACATACCATCGTATTACCGTCATACTTCTATTTTAGGTAGGACGCTATGTGGTGCTCTCCTTTACAATGCTATATAACAATCCCGTTTCTCTTCACAACCTTAACAAATTTATTGCCTCCATTTTACCAATTAACATGATTTACTGCCAATAAAGGCGCAACAATGTCCAATCCTATCATCAAAATGAGTCGTCACTCCAATCCCAATATACCTATATATGTTCTTTTTTTATTTTACAATACCAGTGGTTCTCTTATTTTAAAAAGGGCCAGTGTGTCCTCTGCTCTTGTAGGATATAGAATACAGTTGAAATGTTGTAGTACTCACCTGAAATTTCAAAAGAAAAAAAACGAATAAAATTAAATTAGTTTTTTTTATAATGAATTTAGTTTTTCTTAGCAAATAAAGCTGAAAGCAAAATACTTGTGTGGGTCAAGCAAGTAAGCGAAAAAGGTTTTTGAATGCCATTACATAAATGCTACTCCGTCCGCACATGGCTCACACACATCCAATCTGGCTAATTCACAAACTTTATTTTTCTCAGGTAAAAGGAAACTTTGCTTTTTACAAGCCACGATCAACTCTCAAAATGAATTGAATTGATGAATGTGCTCGGACAATGCAATGGATCCGCTGGACTGCTTTATAGAGTCGACACTACCCATTCAACTTTTCTGTCCACTCCATCACCAAAAAGACAAAACTTTTCTTACTGGAAAATGCAAGTTTGGTGTACTCTGCGTGTTTGGAAAAATCCATTTAGGTGGTAGAAAGGAATTTACTTTTACTTCTCTCCTTTCGATTCCATCACCCAAATATTCCCCTTTTTAGAGAGCGCAACCAACCGTCTTAAAAAAGAGTTTCTATTTTGTATTGGCAAGTTTTCTTATTTTTTTTGTAGGAAATGAAGGAGAGAAAATGAGATTTGTAAAAAAGACACGTTGTCAAGACTTTATATTTAGAGAAGAAGAGGAAATAATGGAACAGGTAAATAAAGAGTAAAGATAGAGTAATGTGTGTGTTCCATAAAAAACTTGAAAAGCATCATATTTCTTATGGGATATATGTTTTTTGCACAAAAGTCGGTGGAGCATGGAAATGGACATTTTTAGAAGACCCTTTTTACGACACACTCCGCCGAAAAAATGTAAATAAAATAACATAAAAATTTATGAGTGTAACCATATTTTATTTTATGACTATACGATCCACAATTTATGAAGAGGATCCAATCCACCTCACAAGCACAAATCTTAATCTTATTCCGTCACGGGAAATAAAAAAAAAAAGCAGCAAGAAAAAGAAGGCAACTCTTCATAAAGGATTGAGAGCCTACGTTAATTTTTCAGTTCCATGTTTCCACCACAACCACAACCGTAAACATGATGACTTGGTGACAATAAAGTATTAGATGTGTAGGAAAAGCACATAAATGTATAAGAGTATACGAGCTATATAGCTACAACAGCTGAACAAATTAAAACGAGCGTATTTTGTATGGGTTCCCTATTCCTTTCCACTTGAGCCACCAGTGGTATTGTCTGGATTGACAGAGTACACACGTGGATGAACGAGTTGATATGATTTCGTGACAGTGAGCCAATTGCTCCAATTTGTTCTCCATCATGTAATTGTACTTTGAATATAAAGTGGTGGTGACAAAACGATGAAGGGTAAAAAAATGATGAGAAATTGATACAACAGCATAATGCTCTAATAGATCACACAAAAATATTATATTAGATTGGGGAATGGTATGGCAACGTAATGCATTGAGGAAATTGGAAATGGGCTTCCTCAAAAAAATACAAAAGCAAAGTTTTGAGTTGTGCATTGAGCGCAAGGTACCCCCTACAGTTGACCGAAAATGGAAACGTGTCCCGCTGACAACAACGGATGATCATGATGAGGATGAGCCAAAGGTACAAAACACTAATATTTTCCAGTTGCACCTTTCTAATCTTCTTTTTCTCCCGGTGACAATAGCACACGGAATATCCCTCGTCGTTTATAGCCCAGCACAGCACAACCAACCAAGCAGCAATATAATAATCTTCATTCTCTCCAGCTGACATTTAATATGAGCGGATAGTGGATAAAGGAGAAAAATGTAACCAACATATTTAATCTTTTTCCCTTCATTGTTCCAAAGTGTTTGCTTCTCCACTTTTTTTCGGAGTGCGCTAATCCCTTCTCATACCGGATTTACAATTTCATTCTCTCTCTCTCTCTCTTTCCATCCATTTCATTCACAAAGGGAAAATAATGAGAAGGACACAGGTATAATCGTCTTGTGTGTTTTTGTGTGCGTGGCTTAATACCATTTCCAGTTACTACAACAAGGGATCACATATCACATTATACAATTTTTTTTGTGTTTGGAGAACTGTTCGTTTCTCCGTGATATTGTCACGAATACGAGTCGAATGAAGAAGAAGATGATGATGATGATGACAACCAGCCATCAATAATGATGGGATACGAAGGGAAAGGAAGGAAGTGGTCGCTCCACGACACAATTTTTATATACTCTATTTCTTCCTCGCCATAAAAAACGGCTGCGTAATTTTAAATTAAACTTTTTCCAGTTTGCTCATGTTTGTGTGAATGCCGCCAACAGTTAAAACGGTGCGGTGCATCGGGATGTTGTGTGTATGTAATATATAACCATAAATTGAAGTGGGGGGAAATGGCGGAATCCTTCTCAGAAAATGTTAGCATTGCAAACGGTTACACTCAAAATTGCTCCACGCTGTTGTTCCCTATACGCAATAGTATTATGTAACTGCACGACTCGAAAACGGAGGAAAGAAGTTATTCGAAAGTGTAAAATTTTAATGGACCATGACCAAGGAGAGAGTGATTCTTGGAGGACAAAGCGAAGATATATTATGCGTAGCATGGTTGTGCTATGTTGGTTACGTTGTGTATAGTTGAGACGCTCTCCAAGTTTTATTAGCTTTTTTTGTGTGTGCATCTGCCTTGTTTCTTGCATTGCAGTTTTTCCACCTAGCTCATGTATTTGAGAAAAATATATGTACCTTTTTCTAACCGGCTTGCTTTATATACCTACGTCTCGCATAAATGTACCACCACCTGGGAATATCCTCCCGAGGCTTGGAAAAAATAGAGGAGCCAGCTGATGACGACGATGATAATGATTATTATCACATAATTAAATTAAGCTGTATTCTTTATTATTCTCATCAACTTTTGCTCTCCCACTCAACTAAGTACAAGTCGAGAGAAAAAATGAAGCATGTTTCGGTTAGTTTCGCAGTGTGAATCCCGTCATCTCCACAAGTGATTCCTTTTCCTCTCAAAAATAATTGTAGTTGTCAATACAAGTACGTACATATCAACTACATCGAAGCCCATTCCCTTTTTCTTTTGCAAGAATAATAATAATTATTTATGGTAAATAAAAAATAAAGGCAGAGTTGTGAGAAGATGGGTCTGAGTCACAAGCAACTGTCAGACTGACTATATTTGTTGGTATGGGTTCGGCTTCTTCTGATAAAAAAAACAAGAGTATTTGGTAGCTGATGGGATGTTTCCTTTTATTTACGTGATGCTATTTCTTAATCTCCTCTCCATTCACGTCAAAAATGGAAAGGAAATACTTTGCATTATTTTTTATGACTTATAACGATTTAATTTGAAGTGTTTCTTTTTTCTCGCGAAAAGACGCTCAGAGCTAGCGGGAATCCTATTATTTATGGCAGGTCAAGCCTTTTGGCAAAATAAGTTAATTTGCACATTCTTGGCGAGAAACGTGATACTGTGTTGTCTGACGTTATTGCGATGCAACACACCGGCCCCCGCACCTGTTCACTCACTCGCTTCGTATCACAAGTTTTCATTCTAAATCACACTCAAGTGTGAAATAATCGTAATAACTTTTATATTATGCATAAATAAATACGAACCCCATACATATAATATTCAGATTACAGTACACTGCTTGACGTGCTTGATAGTCCTAGTATTTAATTGTAATTAAGTGATTTGGATTACTGGGAAAAAATACAGACAGTCGTAACGTTGACTTAAGCATGAATAAGGGAAAATTTGAAGGAAATTGGAGTTGTAATTTTCAACTTATCAACTTCATGTCGACATCCATCCACGATGACGACCAATTGTGCAACCGTTGCCAAACTTTAGATTGGGATCTGAATGCTAATAATTGCTATAGGTATGCGAAGTCTGAATATAAAGTTAAAAAAATACAATGCAACATTACGTAGTCTAATAAGCTTGAATCGTTCCCCAAACGAAAAGCTCTTGGCTAAAGAGTGTGTGAGCATAATGCAACAAAGTCAAGTAATTTTCTGGTGACCACTTCAACTCATTCATCCATCCATCTCCCTTTCGCTCTCTCTCGTAAAAAAATCCCATCACCCGTGTCCATGTCCACTTGTTTCTTTTCTGCCAGACTCATTTTTTACGGAGTCACTTCGAGGTCGCACATTATTTACAGCGACTCATGGAGAGCGCGAGAAAGAGAAAACAACAAAGTCTTGCAGAGAGTGAGATTGAGAAAAATCACTCATTTCCAACAAAAAAACCTACACTACTTCTCTTTTCCTCACTCACGCTATGTAAGTATGAAGTAGACAAGAAGAAAAAACGTGAGCATTTCGTGTTGTGCCATTGCTCTTGATTTCCTTTTTCCATTTTTCCTTCTCCCACCACCCTCAGTCAAGTCCAGTCCTCCTACTAACACCACATATCCTATTTGCCGATTTACTTTCTAGAAAATTAGCAGGGATCCAAATAATGATGGAAAATGGAGGGGCTACCTTTGACCGGGAAATCTCAATGACTAATGAAATTTAAGCAGCTTTCCAGGAACCGACTAGTGGAATTTGTGGAGGAATCAGGATGCCCGTCATATGCCGTGCTATAAAATGGGATGTGCATTTTATTAAGTAGAGGAAGAAAGCAAGTCAGCATCAAGTGAATCTGAGAAAAAAAGGCTTGATAATATGTTTGGACGCTTCTCGCTCGCACCATCATCAACACCCCACACACCACTTTCACTTTTATTCACAACTTGCTTCTGTTTTTTTCTTTCTCTCATTGTGCACAATGGCACACTGGTGGTGGTGGCGGTGGCATTGGTGATGTGTGCTCTCAGCTAATTTGTCATGAGCAAGCTCGCTCTCATAGTGAAAGAGAAGGGGCAATGGGAAAAAGAGATTAATTTCATCAGACTACTGACACTCGACACCATCGTCAAAAAAGTCGTACGTCTCTCACTCACACACAGTAGTAGTTGCTACAGTGGAACTAGTCCTTTCGTACACCGTTTCTCTTTTGAATGCATATGTGTGAAAGTGTACATTTGTACATTAAAGCCGAGCTGGAAAAAAGAAGGAATCTCATTCATGATGAACAGCACGAAGTCTTTTGTGATCCAGAATGCTCCATGTCATTCATTATGGTCGGGAGTTGAAAAGAGAAAGGGAACGGAACCAACGAACGGTCACTATCATCAATGCTGCTGAATGCAAAAAAAGTACATATATATTCCCTGGTGATGGGATGTGATGGTGGCCTGGAAAGGCGGCAGCCTAGCGTGCCCTTTTCATTATTACAAGTCCAGCCTTTATTTTCTTCGGATCATGCTGTGCTTTGTAATTTGTCTTAGTTTGAGACTGATGGAGAATGACAGAGAGAAAGGAGAAGCAAAAGAAGAGAAAGGGAGAGAGAGA